>JADRCH010000140.1:3810114-3919552 GCA_019843965.1 Rhynchomys soricoides
TATATATATATATATATATATATATATATATATATATATATATATATTTAAATTTAATGGTGAATAACCTTAATGGCTATTTCTTTATAATTGCAACTCACACTTGCTTGATGTACTTTGAATAGTAACACATTTATATATGGTGTCTAGGTATATTTCTAATATCTTTCAGCTTAAGTGTGTTATTTACTTTAGAACATCCCTCTACATTTAGATAATTAAATCATTCTCTTTTATGGAATCATAAAACAGTTTCTACATACATATGTACATACATATATGTATTTATACATAGCATATAAAATGCACACACATTTACTTTTTAGAAATGTATGTACCTATATCATTGTTCACTTATATAAAAAAATGGCAAAAAAATATATTCTTTAGAATTCACAATAAAAGTACAACTGTAAGTGGATTTTAAATGTATGTGAAGAACCAAAGAAAATAAGGCTCTACCACTGGGACAGAATGAAAGATCAAAGTTTGGAAGAATAAATTCATTGCAAACTAAGAATAATTCAGTTGCATACGATGCCTTCAGGCAGCTGAAACACTGGATCTTCTTGGGTTTCAATATAAATGCTGAATCTTTTGTGGACTTCAGCAATGAAATAAGTCATACTAATTTGTATGCCAACAAGAGAAGATTAAGGATGTGGTTTGCATCTAAATGTGCCTTTTAAAGTTATCAATTATGGGAGAAAGAATTTCATAGGTATGGAAATATGAGTTGGAAAAAATTTTATCCCTTTCAAAAACAGGCATGCACACTAATATTCCACATCACCACAAGACATCCATCCTATTTACAGCTCTAATAGAACCCCGTTAAATCTCAGCAATCATGTGCTAGAGAACAGGTGTTTAAAATCACTAAATTTGTAAGTGGCGTGAAGTTGGAGAACTGTGCTGGAAGCTTTTCATTGGCAGAATGTGGCTACAGTTTCCATGGCAATTTCAAATGCACACTGATACCTAAATCACCTCTCTTCTTCAAAATGCAGTGGCAAATACGATTTAGTATGAAAACAACAAAAAATGGCTCAAATTTTCACTATTTATTGAATTAATAGTTTAATAGAAGTAGCAATGGGGGAAGCCAACCATGTATGGACTACCTCTTTTACAATTTTACTGTTGATTTTTGTCATCTCCCCTCATTTATGCACATTTTTACGCCCTCTGCTGTTAACATATGTTGCAAAAGAAAAATACCCACAGGACAACAGCTTGTTGCAACAATAATCGTTTATGAAGAGAAAATGACAGTTTTATAAAACACAAATCACATTTGGTGTTTATGCTTGAAGTAGTACATGATAAGATGCATTAAAATCAATATACTTCATAATATTAACCCAATTTTCCAAATCCCTGTGTCATTTCAATTTCCACTGAGATCCTAACATTTGATTTTAACATTAACATTGTAAAAGTAGAAAGGCATAGATTGAGAGGTCACAATATAACTCAGACTATGAAGAGTCAGGTGAAATGTACCACAAGTGCAGCATGTGACCCACTAGCTGGGTTCTAAACATGTACAAAAAGAAGAAAGAGCTCATGTAACTTTTTACCTTTGTAATAACATGTATATGTAAGAGGCTCACTTTGAAGGCTCTGGTCACCTAAAGAAATTTAAAGCTGTGCGATAGAACTCAAGCAATGGTATACTGCTTTGCATTTAATTTATTGTAGTTAATTACCTAGAAAAGAAGTAACCATGATATAGATATGATCTCAGTAAATCTATGAAAACAGAAAACAATGAAATTACACTGTGGCAGAGACAGATAGTGACACTGAACAGGATTAAGTGTATCTATTTTCGATAACCTCATTGAGAAATTTATAAAATAGCTTTTATAAGGAAGACATAGCTTAACAATAAAAGCACACATCAAAGAAAATATAGAATAACACATTCATGAACTAAAACATCCTAGTTATAAATGTGATTTGTAGACCTAGCAAAAACACATGATATTAGTAAATTTTATCTTATTAAGAGTTCCAGTTAAATTATATTTGTTAGAATTTGTAAAACTAGGTGAATATTCCAGAAATAAAGCATTATTTTAAAACTTTTGAAATTGGTTTTCTGAAGGTCCCCCATGTTATACCATGTCCACTAAAAAGAAACTATATCCTTGCTAATTTCAAAGCATTGGCATCAAGTTTCTGAGAGGCAAGAACACCAGTGAGAGAGTCACAGAGGGTGAATGGATAAAAACACGATACTTCAAGAAAGATACTGAAGATAAGATTTTAATATTTCACCATTTGCAGACTTTTTCATCTATTGAAAGTCAATCCAAAGAAAGAAATGATTGATCCCTTTTTTATTTCCTTAGCCAAATAAATTTCATTTGGGAGGAAATATGACATATAAATTTTCAATATCTTGTTTTGAAGTTTCATAGTGAGGTACTTAAGTGCAGAAGACAGCACGGGTGGGATATCTACATTCCATCCCTCATCTAGAAACTTCCACCATGCTTATCTTACTGGAAGTTAACACTTGTAAGACTTTCAAAGCTTCATCAGTGCATGCAGATTCCCAAAGGACCCCCTCACTGGAGTACATGATTGCTTATAGGAAATTTGTAGTGAAGCAGTGTTGAAAATGTGATTCACCCTTGATATAACATCTCTGTCTGATATTTAACATATATTTCTATTACATTGTTTGTATTACTGAGGTTATCTGATAGTACTCTTTCACCTCCTAAAAATTCAGGATGGTAAGAAATTTGTTTGTGTTTGTTTGCTTTAAATTTTCTTTTTTGTGTCTCTGCTGATTCAACAAACATTAACTTAACATACTCTGCTTGCCAAACACTGAGCAAGAAAACAAACAAAACATGAGCCTTTCTCTCTAGGACCTTGTAATAAACCATTTAGTGCACTTAATATGGGCCGAGGGTATATATGCATTTCATTTAAAGAAAAAGTATTTTATTGAGTTATACAATATGTAGATTTCAAAAATGAAATCAAATTCCTACCAAGAACATGTTTCTGAAGAAAGCATTAAAACATAAGCATGAAATGCTTATAAAAAGAATTCTGCAAACCATCAAATTGTTGAAAAAAATAGTAAATCCAGAAAGTTTAGGCAAAAATCAAGTGAAAGAGGAAGAAATTATATATATATGCTTTTATTTTTTTAGAACAGAAAACAAACATGAAAACAAAAACAGTAGCAAATGAACATAGGTTGCTACTCTAGTAAATATGGTAGTAAATTGGTAGCACATGGCTCCTCTGAGTCCTGCATGGTCAGTGTTTTGAAGAATAATCCTACTGAACCAAGACCTATAGGTGGAAGAAAATATAATCAGATATGCTTATGCTAATATTCATTCAATATCTATATTATTTAACATGTTATCAAAAGGTGTATCTGAATTACTTCATTAAGAATAATTGACCTATATTTTGGAAATAATGTCTACTTATTTCAAAACTGATGAGAAATCATTGCAAATCTCAACTAATTATTGTCTTTCCACTATAGTTACTCAGCCAATGATACCTCCCACAAATACATGTCCTTTTCTTAGTTACAGCTTTCTAAGCTCAGTGCTACATGTACCTTTCACTTTCTATAATTGTTCCCAACCTGTGGATGACAACCCTTTTGGGAGTCAAATGACTTTTTTCACAAGGGTTGCATATAAAATATCATGCATATAAGATATTTGCATTATGGTTTATAAGAGTAGGAAATTTACAGTTATAACATAGCAAAGAAAATAATTTTATGATAGGAGGTGGGCTGGCACAACATGAGGAACATGAAGTTCACAGCATTAGGAAAGCTGAGAACCACTGATTAATAGGTTTGTAAGGTCAATTATTCATGTATTGTTAGGTAATATTTTAGTTAGGGTTTCTATTGCTGTGAAGAGAGACCATGATCACATAAATTCTTATAAAGGAAAAAACAGTTCAGAAGTTTAATCAACAGTCATCATGGCAGGAAGCATGGCAGTACACTGGCAAACAAGGGGCTGGAGAGAGGGCTGAGAGTTCCATATCTGGATCAGCAGGCAGCAGGAAGAGAGTGAAAGCCTGGACCTAGCTTGAACATCTGAGACTTCAAAGCCCACCCCTAATGACAAACTTCACCCAGCAAAGCCACATGTATTACAACAAGGCCAAACTTTCTAATGCTAGCACTCCTTATTAGTGTATGGGGGCCATTTTCATCCAAACTTCTACATTCTACTCCCTGGTCCCCATAGGCTTATAGCCATACTATAATGCAAAATGCATTTAGTCCAAAATCAAAAGTCCCCATATTCTATCACAGTATTGATGTTGTTTAAAAATCTAAAGTTCAAAGACTTTTCTGAGACTCCTGAAATATCTTTACTATAGCCACTTTAAAATCAAAATCAAAAAGCTGATCGTTTACTTCCAATATACAATGGCACAGGATATATGTTATCATTCCCAAGGGAGAATAGGGAGCAGAATGATGAAATACTGAACCAAAGCAAGATCCAATTTCAGCTAGGAAACCTCCAAACGTTGCCTCCCCATTTCCAGTGTCAGAATACTCTTCAGATCTCCAACATCTTTCAACTTTGTTGACTGCGACACATTTCTTTCTCTAGAGTAGCAGGGAGAGGGTTCAACACCCCTAGTTACTGGCTTTCCTTGGCAAGTATTCCATGACTCTGGTATCTCCAGTATTGGGGTCTCCAAGCCAATCCAGGCTTCATCTTCATGGCTTCATGCAATCCCTCTCTTGTATTCTTGACTCTCAACCTAAAACCAAAAGGCCAAAGTTGCCAAGGTCTGCTGCTTTCTGTGGCTAGAGCATGGCCCGCTTATTCAAATTCATCTTCACCAGACTTCTAGTTTTGATGGTTTTCTTCCCTGCCTAAGTTTGGCTCTTCTTGAACTATCTCTGTAAGCCAGCCTGACCTTGAACTCAGAGATATACCTGCCTATGCCTTACAAGTGCTGGGATTAAAAGTTTGCAGCACCACATCTGACCTTAAATGCCTATATGTTTCTTCAATTCCTTTTCACAAGGTAGAAGCTTAGCTGGGTGGGATCTTGCCCTGAGAACCATGTGGTTATTAAAAAGAGATCTACATCCTTCTACTCTCAAAGCATATCTAAATGAAACTATCCTCTCTAGCATCCAAACATTACAGAGTACAGAAGACTATTTGCTTAGCCAGAAAGTTGATGTTCATATGTCCAGCTTATATCCAGCCATAGCACTTTTCAATATTAGGTGCCTCAGACTTGAGGCAACATGTTTGAACGCTTCCAAGATGTTTAGCTTTTAGCATGTATCAGATAAATATAAAATAGGAGCCAGTGCCTTGATGTAAAAGACAATTCTACTATCTCTTTAGCACTTCTAGCTTGTGTATGCTAGTATTTAATAAGTAATATAAAGTATGAGCTAATATCATGGAGGGCATGGTGGAAATCTACATCATGCTGTTCATTCTAAATTGGGTAGCAGAAATAGTAGCTTAACTACAAAATATCTTCCTGCTGTGATAAACGCCTCAACTTCTATTCAATGCTTTGTGAAGCATGTTTCATGTTTCTCAGGAAATAAAAGTTTCATCTATATTTTTCTGTGGCGTGCATCTAAATTTTAACCACATATTCTGATTCTCATTATTATAAAATTTATTTGTTATTCTATTAAAATAGACTGTCAAGGGCCAATCAAGTGAATCTGAGTCTAACTAACACACATTTTCATTCTCTATTTACTCTATAAATATAAAATATTTTAGACATAACATAGTCAAAATGAGGGGAAAAACTATCAAACTCATGATTAGTTTTATAATCAATGGCTTATAGTTTTTCTGACAATAATTAGACAAAGCAAACAATATTTGTGTACATAATAATAATATTATCTTTTAACAAGAAGAAATGAAATTATTTTACTCTGTAGAAGTGTAGCACTCTACTCTAATAACAGTATCCAATGTCAGTGAAGTAAAATTTAACAAAGATGAAAACTGTTTATAGATCATTCTTATTGAAGTATCTAACTCTATTGTGTGCATCCAGTGTCTTGTGCATCAATGTGTAAGATCACAGATATAGTTATGAGCCATAGCATGTGTGTGGATAACAGAGAACATCACTCAAGAGTCAGTTCACTATGACCACCTCGTGTCTATATATTATTCTCTGGTCTTTGTATCAAGTCATTTCACACAGATCATACTTTTTTGCATAATCTTTATAATTCATTACCTCCTTCTTTAAGGTGCCAATATACTGTTTAGCCATAGTTCTAAGAACAAAATTATTTGTTTCTCACAACTTTATTCTGTGACTTTTTTATCCAAATAATGTATGATCAAAGACACAATGACAGATGCTGACAACTAAAATATTATGCCCAAATGAATATCCTTTATTTTTACTTTTAAAGATCTATTAATTTAATCTCTTATATATTACATTCTTACTGAAGTTTTCCCTCCCTCTTTTCATCCCAGTTCTCCTCCAACCTCTCCCCTCCCAATTCATTCCTCTTCCTTTTCCCTTCAGACAAGAGCAAGCCTCCCAGGGATATCAACCAAACATGGCATATCAAATTATAATAAGACTAGACACCTCCCCTCATATTAAGGCTGAATGAGGTAATCTAGTAGGAGAACAGGGGTCCTAAAACCAGGCAAAAGTGTGAGAAACAGTTCCCAGTTACACTTTTAGGAGTCAATCCCCACGCCAAAAAAAGCCACACAACTGTGGCATACACACAGAGAGCCTCTCTGCTTGTTGCTCCAATGTAAGTAAGCCACTATGAACCCAGCTTGGTTGATTCTGTGAATTTTCTTGTGGTGATCTTGAACCTTCTGGATCCTACAATCCTTCCTCTTCTTCTTCTGAAAGATTCAACAAGTTCCACCTAAAAGTTTGACATTGAGTCTTGCATCTGTTTCTACCAGTGGTGAGTTAGATGGAGCCTCTTTGATAGTGATTATGCCTGGCTCCTGTCTAAAAGTATATCAGAATATCTTTAAGAATCATTTCTGTTTAGATTTTGGTGGTGGTAGTATTTTGTTGTTTGTTTTTCTGTTTTTCCTGGTTATATTTGATTCTACCCTAAGTCTCTGGGTCATCCAGCTTCTGGTTTCTGGTCTTCCCAGTAGTGTCAGGAATGGATCCTTCTTATGGTACAAATTTCAACCTGGACAATTCATTGGTTAGATACTCTGTGCCACCTTTACCTCAGCATATCTGGCTGGCAGGACAGATGTTAGGTCAAAGGTTTTGTGGCTGGATTGGTCTCACAGTCCCTTCACTGAAGTCTTGCCTGTTTATAAAAGTTTTGCTGTTGTTGTTTAATTTATTTATTTATGTTTTTACTTATTCACTTTATATTTCACTCATGGACCCGCTCCCAGTCACCCCCTCCCACAATACTTCCCCCATAATCCCTCCTCTTCTCTTCTGAGCAGGTACCTCTCCCTGGGTTTCCTGGACCCTGGCACTTGAAATGCAAGGGTAGGTGCTTCCTCTCCCACTGAAGCAAGATAAGGCAGCCCAGCTAAAAACCCATATCCCACGTCCAGGCAACAGCTTTTGGGATAGCCCCTGCTCTGATTGTGTGGGACCAACATGAATAGCAAGCTTCAGATCAGCTACATATGTACAGGGAAGCCTAGGTCCAGCCAGTGTATGATCTTTGGTTGGTGGTTCAGACTCCGAGAGTCCCAAGTGTCCAGGTTTGTTGACTCTATTGGTCATTCTGTGGAGTTCCTTCAGGGCCCACAATCCTTCCTCCTATTTTTCCAAGAGTCTCCAAGCTCCATCCACTGTTTGGCTGTGGGTGTCTATATCTGTTTGAGTGAGATGCTAGGTGGAGCCTCTCAGAAGACAACATGCTCCTGTCTGCAAGCATGATAGACTATCATTAATAATGCTAGGGATTGGTTCTTGCCCATAGGATGGGTCTGAAGTTGGACAGATTATTACATGGCCACTCCCGCAGTCTCTTCTCTATCACCTGTGCCTGCATTTCTTGTAGACAGGATTCATTTTGGGTAGAAGGTTTTGTGGAGGGATTAGTGTATTTACTGCTCCACTGGGATTTCTGTCTGGCTACAGGAGATGGCCTTTTCAGGTTCCCTTATCCTCAATGTAATGAGTCACAGCTAAGATTCCTCCCATTGATTCTTGGGCTTCTCCTTTATTTAAGGTCTCTGTCTCATCCTGAAGATGTCCCACACCTCTAGAGAAGATTTTTTAAAGCTCTGTATCTCCTCATACAAAATACCATTAGTAGAAAATAGCAGCCTACAGAATTTAAAACTATTTTTACTTATTTTATATCTGGAAAAGGAACAATTTTGAAAATATATAAAGAAATCAAGAAGCTACACCTCAGCAAACTAAATAACATAATTTTAAAATGGTGTACAGATATAAGCAGTGAACTCTCAACAGAGGAATCACAAATGGCAGAGAAGTCCTTGAAGAATGGTCAACATTCTTAACCATCAGAGAAATGTGACTCAAAAGGCTCCATCGTACACCTGTTATAAAAGCTAAGGGTAAAACCACAAGTGATATCTTGGGCTGGCAAAGATGTGGAGCAAAGGGGAACATTCCTCCACTGCTGGTAGGAGTGCAAACTCTTAGAGCCTATTTAGAAATCAATACAGTGTTTGCTCAAATATTAGGCATCAGTCTACCTCAAGACTCAGCTATACCACTCCTGGGCATATACCCATAGGATGTTCCCTCTTATCACAAGGAATTTTGCTTAATTATGTTCATAGTAGCTTTATTCATATGAGATGAAAGTTGAAACAACTTAGATGTCCTTCAGCCAAACAATGGATAAAATGTGCTACATTTACACAATGATTATTACTGAGCTGTTAAAACCAAGTACATCATGAAATTTATGGACAATTGGATAGAATTATAAAATATCATTCTGAGTGAAGTAACCTAGACCAAGAAACACAACATGGTTTTTACTCACTTATAAAGGAATATTAACTATAAAGTAAAGAATAATCATGCTACTATCCACAGATCCAGGAAGCCTAAGTAACAAGGAGAGCACAAAAGGGAATGAATTAAACACCCTGGAAAGGGCAACTAGAACAGAAATTGCAGGTGAACAAGAGTGATCAGGTTGGGGGAATATGGAGAAAGATTACTGGGAGAGACTGCTACAATTGAGGTAGGTAATTCAAGGGCGAAGTAGAAACCTAGTGCAAGGGAAATGCCTAAGGATCTATTATAGTGACCCTGCCCAACTGAGCTATTAACACTCTACAAATCCAATGAGTAGTAACCAATGCCACTTGTGTATCTACAAAATAAAGAGGGTTTTAAATAAAATAATATTTTGTTCTTTAAAGAACTTTTAAAATTGATGGTTACTTGATATTTTTCAGAACTTTTCCTATACTAATTAAAATATAATATGAATATCAGCTGAGCCTATATTTATTACTACTTGGTTAAATCACAGTTTCTTGTATTGTGTAATTTATATATTTTCATATTCAAGTTGTTAACATTGTATTAAAAACTCTGTATCTATGATAGTATAGGATTTTCTACTTATTTTGCACAGAACTTGAGATATTATCTGTGAGAGTTAATTTCGATTTTCACCTACCATGTTTTATTAGGTCAAGAGGTCCTTAGATACTTGTCTAAGCATTAATTATTCTCAATGTTCATACCTAATATTTCAGCACGAATGTATCTGTGTCTGTCTTTGCTTTTATCTGTGAAGATAATAGCAGTGATCTGTAAAGGTAAGATCAGTTCTCAATATATTTGGGCACCATCCAATCCCAAGAGATATATAAATGTAACAGAAAGGTGGAAAAAAGATAATTTCATTGTCCCAGACTTGATAAATCCTTCAAAACTTGTCCTTAAATGCCAGAGACAATATTCTCAAGCTTTTGGATTTGGAGATTTTTTCAAGTGATCTATGAAGGTCTTGGGCTTTCAGCTTTATGTTAAAATTTAACCTCCATATTTTTTAGTTAGTATGTCTTTGAACTGAAACTGGGCAATACTTCACAGGATCCCCAAACAGCAGGTTGCCCATCATGGAATGTGATGTTTCTGCCTCTATAATTGAGTGAACAAAGTCATTTGATGAGAGGCAGCAGGGAGAGTTGGATAAGAAGAGAGAGACAGGAAGGCAGAAGCACTTATTCACTATATCTCCCTGTAGGTTCATCTTAAAGTCTGAACATTATAACTAGTATTAAGTAAACAAATTTATTGTAATAGGACTAACTCAGAAGTGGCAAAGAAGAATCTGTCAATGTAACACAAAAACTTTTAACAATGTCTTTATTTGGAAACTTACCACTGCATTCCTCAAACAGGTTTAAACAAATAACATGCTAATGAGTTCTAAAATTCATTTCATAGATTTAGAGGACATTAATCTTGTTTTAGATAATATATATTACTTAATACCTATTGTTCCAGAAGATACTCAGTAGACTCTAAGCCATAAATTGAGATCTACTTGGAAATCTCAATCCACAAATCTTATTATAGGAATTTTTTGGTGCAAAAAGCAAGAGGAATTTATTGTTCCAGCACGCTGGGCTCATCCTGCACACCAAGGAGGGAGAGAATGACCACATGCAGCCCATTCGGCGACCTTTTATACAGTTTTTAGAACAGCAGCCATTAAGCACAATGTATTATAGGAATTTTAAAGATGGAAACTATTTTTAAAGTTTTGCTTCTTGGATAAAGTTTTGCTTCTTGAGATAATCAATTTCAAATTGAATTTTTCATTCCATATGTTATATTCTAGTCTCTGTCTGTTTAGCCAAATGTCAGTTTTTTATTTGTTTGTTTTGTTATTGTTGTTTATTAACTAAAAGTCTATATTCAATGTCCCATAGTTGGCAGAACATTTTGAGGTTAGAGAAAGAAGAAAGACACAAAGAAAGAGAAGTAGAGAACACACACACACAAACACACACTATACAAATATATTAAGAATCTACATGAATATTATAATAAATAAAAATACACATGTAAGTAATTGAAGAGTAATTACATCACCAGGTCAAAGAGGGTACTAAAAACACCCTTCTAGGTTATTTCCCTCTTCTATAAAATTATGGTGCTAAGGTCAACTCTCAGTGAAGTTAGCTCTGTATTACATAGACTAGTGGAAAGAAAGAGGAAACATTCATTTTTAAGCTGACTTACAGTGGTGATTACTAAAATGTTAATAAGGAAACAGCTCCCAAAAACTGTAAAGTAATTCTAAATAGGAAGAAGTGTTATGGCTGCCATGAAACCATTTTCACTACTCAGTTTGCTCCTTGGCCTTCATATAGCTTGCTAGTCTCAGTTTACAACCTGAAGTGGGAAAAGCAAATGACTTTTTTATTGGGTATTTTATGTATTTACATTTCAAATGTTATGCTCTTTCCAGGTTTCCCCTCCAGAATCTCCCTCTTCCATACTCCCCCTGCTTCCATGAGGATGCTCCCCCTTCTACCAATCCACTGCCACCTCACTGCCCTGGTATTCCCCTACACTGGGGAATTGAGCCTTCAGTGGACCAAAGGCTTCTCCTCCTATTGATGCCTGACAATGCCATCCTCTGCTACATATGCAGCTGGAGCCATGGGTCTTTCTCCATGTGTACTCTTTGGTTGGTGGCTTAGTCCTTGGGAGCTCTGAGAGAACTTGTTGGTTGATATTGTTGTTCTTCCTATAGGGTTGCAAACCCCTTCAGCTCCTTTAGTCCTTTCTCTAACTCCTCCTTTGGTGAGCTCAATCCAATGGTTGGCTGCGAGCATCTGCTTCTATATTTGTCAGGCTCAGACAGAGAGTTTCGGGAGACAGCTGTAACAGGTTCTTGTCAGAAAGTACTTCTTGGCATTTGAAATAGTGTTTGGGTTTGGTGTCAATATATGGGATGGATCCTGAGGTGGAGCAGTCTCTGGATGGCCTTTCAGAGCAAATGACGTTTATCTCATGCATTAATTTAGAAATTTACTAGTAGCTAGAGTGCTGAAGATGATTTTGATACAATGTACTGATGCTATGGCATGAATTTAAGGATAAAGTGATATTAGACATTGATGGTGTCTGTTACAAGAGGTAGGAAGAAATCTTGGCACAAGAATCAGACATGCAAACTTCCAAAAGGTTTTGTGACTCTGGAGAGCAAAGTTTTCCACTATGAATTTTAGCAACAGCTGCCAAAATATAAATGATGATCATTGACCTAAAGAATGTAAGGACTGGAAAGATTTATCAGTCAGTAAATTATTCTGTTATACAAACTCAGAAGTTTTTATTCAGATACTTCATAACCCCAGAGCTTACATAAAATTCAGTTGTGGCAGTGTACACCTTTAATCTCAATGAGGAATCAAAGACCAAAAGACCTTCTGGGGCTCAGAGGTTTATCAATTTAGCCAATTAGCAATCTTCAATTTCTTTGAAAGAATATATCTTACAAATAAGGTGAGAGACAGTTGAGGACAACACACATTGATGTCAACATCTACACAAACCCTGTACACATGTGCACTTCCATGACAACAGGTACATTAACATGAATACATTCACATATACACCAAAACCAATCATTCATCTATTACTTAGTGTGCCGGGCATCAAGCTGGTGTATTGAATGGCATTGGTTAAAACAATCATCACTACAGCCACATGTGATATTATTGTCTCCCTGTGATTAGTACACAATTAAAATCTTTCTGTAAATTCTGAGGTCATTTGCATTGAAAATTTTTTTTACAGGAAAAAATACCTATGAAAATAAAATTCTCGCTTAAAATTAATCAGTCATGAAGCATATATATTTTACAATGACTCTACCTTTAATACACTTTTCATGTATGGCCTTTGAAATTTTCAATTATCTATCATAATTTGGAGCAGTTAAAACATGTTAGTGATTTTATTGAAATACAAAACTGTTTAACAGTATCTTTTTTTATACTTTATTTACATTTCAAATATTTCCCCCTTGCCAGATCTCCCCTTTGGAAACCCCTTATCCCATCCGCCCTCTCCCTGTCACTGTGAGGGCATTGCCCGACTCACCCACTCCTTTCTTCCCTCCCTAGCATATCCCTATACTGGGGCATCTAACACTCTCACACCCAAGAGCTTCTACTCCCACTGATGGCCAACAAGGCCCTCCTCTGCCACATATGTGCCCTGCACCATGGGTCCCTCCATAAGCAACCTTTGGTTTGTAGTCCAGTCTCTGGAAGCACCTGGGAGCCTGACCAGTTGACATTATTGCTCTCTCCCCATGGGGCTTCAAACTCTCTAGGCTACTTCAGTCCCTTCTCCAACTCCTCCATCTGGGACCCTACACTCAGTCCAACAGTTGCTGTGAATTGAATCATGGGTGTTCCGAACTTTTGGGCTAATATCTGCTTATCAGTGAGTACATACCCTGTTTGTTCATTTGTGACTGAGTTACCTCCCTCAGGATATTTTCAAGATCCATCCATTTGCTTGCAATTTTCATAAAGTCATTGTTTTTAATAGCTGAGTAGTATTCCATTGTGTAAATGTACCACATGTTCTGTATCAATTCCTCTGTTGGGGGACATCTGGGTTGTTTCCAGTTTCTGGCTATTATAAATATGGCTGCTATGAACATAGTGAAGCATGTGTCCATATTGCATGTTGGAGACTCTTCTGGGCATATGACTGGGAGTGGTAGAGCTGGGTCATCAGTTAGTATTACGTCCAATTTTGTGAGGGTCCACCAAACTGCTTTCCAGAGTGGTTGTACCAGCTTGCAATCCAACCAGCAATGGAGGAGTGTTACTCTTTCTGCACATCCTCACCAGCATCTGCTATCACCTGAATTTTTTATCTTAGCCATTCTGACTGGTGTGCAGTGGAATCTCAGGGTTGTTTTGATTTGCATTTCCCTGATGACTAAGGATGTTGAACATTTCTTTAGATGCTTCTCAGCCCTTTGAGTTTCCTCAGTTGAGAATTCTCTGTTTAGCTCTGTTCCCCATTTTTTGATAAAATTGTTTAGTTCTCTAGAGTGTAACTTCTTGTGTTCATTGTATATATTAGATATTACCCCTTAATTGGATGTAGGATTGGTAAATATCTCTTCCCAATCTGTTGGTTGCCATTTTGTCCTATTGATAGTGTCCTTTGCCTTACAGAAGCTTTACAATTTTATGAGGTCCCATTTGTCGAGTCTTGATCTTAGAACATAAGCCATTGGTGCTCTGTTCAGGAACTTTACCTCTGTGCCCATGTATCAAGACATTTCCCCACTTTCTCTTCTATTAGATTCAGTGTATCTGGTTTTATTTGGAGGTCCTTGATCCACTTGGACTTGAGCTTTGTACAGGGAGATATGAATGGATTGATTTGCATTCTTCTACATATTGACTGCTAGTTGAGCCAGCACAATTTGTTGAAAATGCTGTCTTGTTTCCACTGGATGATTTTAGCTTCTTTGTCAAAGATCAAGGGGCCATAGGCATGTGGGTTCCTTTCTGAGTCCTCAATTTTATTCTATTGATCTACCTGCCTGTCACTGTACCAATATCACGCAGTTTTTATCACTACAGCTCTATAACACAGCTTGAGGTCAAGGATGTTGGTTCCCCCAGAAGTTCTTTTATTTTTGAGAATAGTTTTTACTATCCTGGGTTTCATGTTATTACAAATAAATTTGAGAATAATTCTTTATAAGTCTATGAAGAATTGAGTTTTGATGGGGATTACATTGAATCTGTACATTGCTTTCAGTAAAATGGCCATTTTTACTTTATTAATCCTGTCAATCCATGAGCATGGGAGATCTTTCCATCTTCTGAGGTTTTCTTCAATTTCTTTCTTCAGAGACGTGAAGTTCTTGTCATAAAGATCTTTACCTTTTTTTGGTTAGAGTTATACAAGATACTTTATATTGTTTGTGACTATTATGAAGGGTGTCATTACCCTAATTTCTTTCTCAGCCTGTTTTTCCTTTGAGTATAGGAAGACTACTCATTTGTTTGAGTTAATTTTGTATCTGGCCACTTTGCTGAAGTTGTTTATCAGCTGTAGCATTCCTCTGGTGGAGATTTCCGAGTCACTTAAGTATATGATCATATCATCTGCAAGTAGTGATATTTTTGATTTCTTCTTTTCCAATTTATATCCCTTTGATCTCCTTTTGTTGTCTCTAATTGCTCTAGCTAGAACTTCAAGTACTATATTGAATAGATAGTGAGAGAGTGGACAGCCTAATCTAGTACCCGATTTTAGTGGGAATGCTTCAAGTTTCTCTCCATTTAGTTTGATGTTGGCTACTGGTTTGGTGTATATTGTATTTACTGTGTTTATGAATGGGCCTTGAATTCCTGATCTTCTCAAGACTTTTATCATGAAGGGATGTTGACTTTTGTCAAATGGTTTTTCAGCATCCAATGAAATGAACATGTGGTTTTTTTTCTTTGAGTTATTTTATGCAGTGGATTACATTGATAGATTTCCGGGTACTGAACCATCCCTGGGATGAAGCCAACTTGATCGTGATGAATGATCCTTCCGATGTGTTCTTGGATTTGGTTTGTGAGAATTTTATTAAGTATTTTTGCATTGATATTCATAAGGGAAATCGGTCTGAAGTTTCTTACTTTGTTGGGACTTTGTGAGATTTTGGTATCAGTGTAACTGTGGCTTCATAGAATGAACTGGGTAGTGTTCTTCTGTTTCTATTTTGAGGAGGAGTTTGAAGAATATTGGTATTAGGTCTTCTTTGAAAGTCTGATAGAATTCTGCACTAAAACCATCTGGTCCTGTGCTTTCTTTGGTTGGGAGACTTTTAGTGAGTGACTGCTTCTATTTCTTTAGGAGCTATGGGTCTATCAAAATGGTTTATCTAATCCTGACCAAACTTTGGTATTTGGAGTCTGTCTAGAAAATTGTCCATTTCATCCAGATTTTCCAATTTTGTTGTGTATAGGTTTTTGTAGTAGGATCTGATAGTTTTTAATTTCCTCAAATTCTGTTGTTATATCTCCATTTTCATTCCTGATTTTTTAAATTTGGATACTGTCTCTGTGTCCTCTTGTTAGTCTGGCTAAGGATTTATCTATCTTGTTGATTTTCTCAAAGAACCAGCTCCTGATTTTATTAGTTCTTTGCATAGTTCTTTTTGTTTCTACCTGGTTGATTTCAGCCCTGAGTTTGATTATTTCCTGTTTTCTACTCCTCTTGAGTGTATTAGCTTCTCTTTGTTCTAGAGCTTTCAGGTATGCTGTATCTTTTGAATGGGTATTATAGAGAAATTTAAGGTTTAATCTTTTCACTCAGATATTTCTTTAAATGATATTTATTGGTTCTAAGTAAAAAAAATCAACATGCTAATAACTAAGTAGAAACAAAATTACCAAGGTACAATAAAACGCTAAATAAACAGAAAAATCATCTCCCTGTGTGTAGTATAGTGTGGATATCTCTCCTTGGCTGTTTAAAGGAATTGCCACCTTAGCCTCTATCCTATTAAACAGTGTAAGTATTATGACATAGAATGGGTGGTGTGTTAACATATTTGATCATACTATAAACTAAATTTCCATCATATGAAAAACTATTGGAAATGTAATGAAAACATAATGAAGTCAACATTCTTGCTTACCAAATGGGACTTAGCAGCACAGTTAATTGGACGTCAGTGTGAAATGTTGACAGAGAACAGAATGAAGGGAGAGAATTAAGGGGAGAATAATTATATCAAAGCACTATATTTTCAGTAGAAGCTTTTACCATCTGGATATTTCTAGCATTTAGGTAAAACTTATAGCTGGATAAGGATTTTGGAACTCAAGTAGATCCCTTATCATCCTCTGCACCATTTGGACAGAACTGGACCCTTGATAAGCACTCACTGATTAATATTTGGCATTCTGTACTGACAAGCAAGGACATTCTCAGAATTATAAACAATAGTTACAGATTGAGACACAAAATGTCTGTTAATCATAGTTTCCTTTTCATGGCTGATAGAAGTGAGACTTTTTTCAACTTCTAAATTTTATTAAAATTGAAACATTGATAAACTCATTGACTTTATTTTTTAATTTTAAGTTATATTTATTGAGTGTGAGGGTAGGAGGTGTGGTGTGCACACAAATCTGTTACTATGCATGTGTATGTCAGAGAATAGCTTGCAGGATTGTGTCTCTCCTTGCTGTGGGAACAGCACAGATATTTAGGCTTTGTAAGAAGCTCAGCAAGCATCTTTATTTGCTAAAATGTCTCTTTGGCCACTGTTCATCATAATTATCTATGCAATGAATATTTACAAACACCATTACAAACATCATGGTTCCTGAAAAGGAAAGTATGTTGTGATAGCAATCAATCCTGATCACTCTCTGTGTTGTGTACCTACCTGTCATAAGCTGTTCCTAGTGCACATTCTGTCAGTATAAATTTATCTATTTTGGCTCTCTTACAAAAATGGAATAACAAAATAATGTCTCCCGATGGGTTTTTTCCCCAGATATTTTTGGTATAATCTCTACTTCCTTTCTTTTCCTTTGTATTATCTTCCCTACTCATTTCCAACTTAAAGTACAACCATTTCCTCTTCCCTCTTCATAGTATCTGTTTACTACTATTCTCTCCTCTGGACATTAACAGCACTTCTGCAAGGGAAGTAAGTGGTCAATGTCTCTAGGAATTAAGGAAATACTAATGAAAGCATTGTGATACTTCACCTTATATCAATCAGAATTGTTCAAAATAACAGGTGTCAACAAATTCTGGCAAGGATAAAGCGATATAAGAACCCCTATTCACTTTGGATTGATTGCAACTAGTGTGGCCACCATGGAAATCAGTGTCAAAAGTTCACAGCTGGCCATAAGTAGATCTACCACATGACCTTGTTATACCATTCATGGGTACATCCAAAGGACAAAATATTCTACTACAAAGAAACTTTCTCAGCCATGGTCATTGCCAGTCTAGTAATAACTCTAAGAGCTGAAAATAAGCTACAAGTCTGTCAACATGTGAATAGACAGTGGAAGTATGACTGCAAACTCTATTTAGCTGTAAAGAAAATGAAATCATGAAATTAGCAGGCAACTGGTGGCAAATGGCAAACAGTACACATTGGGTGAGCTAATCCAGACATCATAGTCAAACACTAGCTTCTTCTCTATTACTTGTTGATTTATTTTATTACCTGTAGCCTTTATTTTTCAGATTTGAATAGGACTTCTAACATAATGGCATACTGTGTTTGTCAAAGGCCCTCTCCCCATTTTGTTGAAAGGATCATGTGATTATTGTCTTTGAGTCTGTTTATGTGATTTATTCCATTTATTAGCTATCTTCTTGTATCTCTGGGTCAGATCAAGTTGATCATGTTGAATACCCATCTTTACATCTTCTTGTATTGACCTTAATGGGGAACTTCAATAGTTAAGTTCATAATGGATACTACTCTGTAGCTTTCTTTGTATGTTTTGTCTTAACTTGGTTTTTGTATTAATGTAATACTAGTTTTAGAGAAGTTGAGGAATGATCTTTGTTTTAATATTTTTTTTAAAATATGATTTAGGGAGTATTAGCTGCCTTACGATTTTGCTTATCAATCTGAGTCTTGGCATTTTTCCCCATCAGAGTTCTATTTTTTACTGTTTCAATCTTCTCATTTGCTATGAGTCTAGTTATGTTCCTGATCTCTCTTTGTTTTAACTTTGGTAGTTTGGATAAATCTAGAAATTTGTCTAAAATAATGGAATGTAAAATTTTTAAGTACTTACTTCCATATTCTGAATCCTTTGGTGTGTCTTATGATGCTTTTCTGTCATCTCTATAATGTTTCTTTCTGTTGGTTAGTTGGTTAAGAGTCTCTTAGTGTTGTTTAACATTCAAATTTCAATAGTAAATTAACAGATTACTTCATGTTTTTCTTTGATTGATTACGTTTCACTAATTTTGGTTTAGTTTGGTTTGTTTTTGCCAGATCTTAAATTGTATCATTAAGTCATTTAGTTGTGTGGGTTTTTTTCCATTTTGTTTTGTGGGGGTTTTTTAATTCCTTTTTTATAGCTGAGAGCTATGCATATCACTCTTAGCCAGGAATTTTATGCATTCCAGAGGTTTTATTGTGCTATTTCTCTGTGTATATATTGTATTTTCATTTAAATTCAGAAACTTTTGTGTTTTCATTATTTCTTTCTTAATAATTAAATATTCTTTGATGAATTGGCCTAATTTCATTAATTCATTTTCCAGTCTTAACATTATGTTTTCTATTTGATCAATTTTATTAATAAGGCTTTTTCTTAGTTTTCTAATTGAATTTCCAAAAGACTTTATTTCTTTCCATTTCAGGATTAGTTCTCTTTAATATTTATTTCTCTTTAAAATTCAGTTTTTAATCTTAAATTTCGTGCCTTATTTAATTCAGCTATATTTTTGTGTTTCTTTGATTTTATCTTACATATTATCATATAATTAGAACATTACTCCCTTTCTTTTCATTCTTCTAAATCCTTCCATACACCGTTTCTCATTTGCCCTTAAAGACCTTAATTGTTACCCACAAGCCTACATGTATGTTTATATATACATATATATTACTAAATACAACCTGTTAAGTATATATAATACCATTTATGTGTATTTTAAGGGCTAAGATCTTAGTCAGAATTTTATCTCTTTCTTTTCTAAGTTTGCTGAGGTATTTGTCCTTTTTAACCTGCTTTCATTCTTTGATCACATTTGTGGTTGTTCTTTTAAATTCCATGTTTTCACTTCTTGTTGGTAATTTTAAATGGAGAAAAATTTTATGTCACTACTGGCTTTGAAGAGTAAATTATCTTTAACATTGATGTTGTTTGTATTTTAGCCATGAGATCTATACATGTGGACTTTTTGTCTCTGTTAATTAGAGATTGCTCTATTAAACAGGTTGACTCACTCCTCCATTGCTGGTGGGAATGCAAGCTGATACAACCTCTCTGGAAACCAGTTTGGCGGACCCTCAGAAAAATAAACACAATACTACCTGAGGACCCAGCTATTCCATTCCTGGACATATACCCAGAAGATGCTCCAATATATAATAAAGGCACATGTTCCACTGTGTTCATAGCAGTCATGTTTATAATAGCCAGAAGCTGGAAATAACCCAGATGTCTCTCAACAGACGAATGGATACAGAAAATGTGGTACATTTTCACAATGGAAAACTACTCAGCTATGAAAACAATGACTTCACGAAATTTGCAGACAAATAGATGGAACTCGAAAATATCATCCTGAGTGAGGTAACGCAGTCACAAAAGAATGAACATGGTATGTACTCATTGTTAAGTGGTTATTAGCCCAAAAGTTCGAAATACCCAAGAGTCACTTCTCAGCAACCATAGAGCTGAATGTGAGGTCCCAGATGGAGGACTTGGAGAAGGGAGTTTGCATCCCCAGGGAGGCAGCAACAATGGTAACTGGCCTGACACCCTTCCTCCCTCTCCCTCCCCCCCCCGATACTCCTAGAGACTGATCCACCAACCAAAGAATACACATGGAGAGACTCATGGTGCTGGCCACATATGTGGCAGAGGAGGGTTTTGTTACCCGTCAAGGGGAGGAGAGGCCCTTGGGCCTGAGAGTGTTAGATCCCCAGTAGAGGAGAATGCCAAGGAGGGTAGATGAGAGTGGGTGGGTGGATGGGTGGGAAAATACCCCATAGTGGCAGGGGGAGAATGGGGAAGGAAATGGGGAGGTTCCAAAGGGGAGATCTGGAAAGGGGGAAGCATTTGAAATGTAAATAAAGTAGGAAAAAATTAAAAAAGGGAAAATAATAAAAATAAAAAGGATGACTCAATTAAGTAGGAGTTGGTCTGGATTTTATGGTTTCCCAAGTTTGGTTGATCGTAGATAGGTTATGAAGAGTTGGTAGGTCAGTTATATAGATACTTGAGGTTTGTTTTCGATAGAATTGATTACAGTTCATTTGCAACAAAGGAAATATGCATGTGTGACTACTGGATGGGTGTCCCTTGACAACTTTGTAGGTTGTGATCCCTAAGATATGCCTGGGAAAGTGAACATGGCGAGCTGGGCAGTTATCTGTGGTAGTCCCTTGACTGTCCTACTATACAGACTATTTTTCCCACAGTTAGGCTTTCTGGGAGTGTCTTTTTCTGAAATTGCTGACCTTTTGTTGACTTGTATTAAGTGACCAGTCTTTTCTTCTTTACCAAACTTCATTCAGCTTTAGAGCCCTTCTTCAATGAGGTTACCATGATAGCTCATGGGAATTAAAACAAATCCACAATACTTTCGAACTTTTCAAGTTCATGTGCTCAAAGTGTCTTATACTTTCCTCATGGTTTACAAGATAATTCAGTGTTTTCAGTATGGTATAGTTACTTACTCCAATTATAGCATTCTGTCATGTACAGAGGGGGGAGTTCATCTGATTCAAGCTAACAAATATTACAGCATTGGGAAAATGCAACAAGGTATAAGACTTATAAAGCTGTTATAAGCTGAGGAGAAGAAACTATCTCCAGTAGAGATGCCTACCACAGGGAGTTCTAAAGATGTTGTTTGTTCAGTGGAACCTTACAAATGCAGCAGTTGACTTTATGGTGATTTAGTTGTTTCTGGAGAAAATATTTCCCTCATCCATGCTTCCATAATTAATTCCAGTGATTCATTTGTCCTCTAATCTAGATATGGTTCAGAGTATGACTTTCATTTGTAATATGAGATGAAAATTATATTTTCTTGTCTCCCTTAAAAAAGTCAAAACTTTAAAAATAAATAACTAAACATAGGATTCATACCTACCTGGAAAGATATACATCTAGTAATACCAACCTCTGAAATTCATATCTCCAGATCCATTCAACATGAACAAATTTTTAATTTCCTGCATATTTTGTTTTTCCTACCCCAAATATTCTGAATGTTTGGTCTCTTTTATAGATCTCACTGTTTTATTCATTTCTTTCAATACTGTTCCCCAATAAAAATCTGTCATTATCACATTAATGTATTGTTTTTTAACACTCAGAATTATTTTACTCAAGGTTAATTGGTATCAGTTGTTCAGGATACTTTCATTTGTCTTTGGCCTCAAAATTTGTTCTAGCAGAAAGTATTTATTTTAATATACATTCAATTCAAGAATATACATTCATAATAATTATTGATTTGTTGGGATTTTCTCATAATATAAGTTTTGTGAATATGAACACATACATGAATTTAAAATAAACTGGCTGCTGAAAACACTACTTCTCAAAATATTCTTGTGAAATTTATATAAAATTCTGAAGAAAATAAACATATACTCCCAGGAAATTTATAAATCTATACAAAGTCCACATTGCTTCAAAACATTTGGTTCTGTTAGAACAGACTACTTGGCTAAAAATTATTTTTATGTAAAGAACATAATTCTAAGAATATTTTATATGGTTTAAATGTTTGTGTCCTAACAAAATTTATGTCTTGAATCTGAATCCCCAAGAAGATAGAGTGAAGATTTTTTTTCGAAATTGATTTAATCATGATCACACTAATCGCTTGAAAGGGATAAATATGTAACGTAAAAATTAAAGCACATACTTTATACCAATTTCTTTTTTCTTTCTGTCATGTGATCTGTGGCAAAAGCATGATTTCACCTGCAGGGCAGTGGTCTGCAGCAGGCAGTCTGGCACCCGGTTGAGCACAGCTTAAAACTCTAGGTGACCCAGTGGAGCAATTCGCAAGGGACCTGAAAATGTTTTTTGCATAATGAGCCCCAAAGAAGAATGAGTTGAAGGCAAAATGATCAAAACACAATCAAGTTTCAGACAAACTGAATATAATATGCATCTTTCAGTTTTTATTCTATAAGAGTTTACTCTTCTTCTGTTTCAGCTGTTAGACATCTTGGCCTTTTTAAATTTGAATCTCCTTTTAATGTTTGAAACAAATTACCTAACTCATATATGTTTAATCTAATTGTAAGCCTCAGTCAATTAATATCTCCCACTAAGATTTGAAAACTGTTAAGAATTTGCAATTGGTCCCTATGGATCTGTATCTTTTGCAGTTGAATTTTTTGATGATTGATTTTATAACCTAAATAATTGAAATTGCTAATAAATTATTAATAATGGTTATTGAAAAAATATTGACATAAAATCATACTATTTAACATTTCCTGTGGAAGAACCTTTCAATGGTATCTCCATACTAGACCACTGTTGATCAATAGGTACCGAGAAAGCAAACATTTGCCTATCCTGCTCATGCAAGGTTATTGTGAAAAATCAAATATTCAAGTCAATTATTATTGTAAGCCATGATCTTGGTAACAGAGAAGGTAAAGGTAGTCCAGGTTGTAAAGGACCCTTTGGTTGAATTACTCTAATCACCGCTCTTAAATCTGTTATTCTCCATTTACCTGATTCCATTTTTATCACAAATACAGGGAAAGTCAATTGGCTGGTACACTCTTCTATATGTTGAACCTCTAACTGCTCTTGTACAAGTTGTCAAGAGCCTACAATATTTCTTTTATTTCAGGCCTCTGCTCCAAGGGTAAAAATTCATAAACATCAGTGGTTCACTTTAATATTCAACTTTTAGGGACAGAGAAAAGAGACATATGTATGGCCAGATCCAAAGCTGTACACCTTTCTGTAGTAAGTATTACATCAGAAATACTTAGTTTTAATTTCTTGGCTGCTTAGTACCTCCTGACTGACTAAAGGAAGACAGCTCATATTGCTTTCTGCAGGGCCTCATGCTGACAGACCCCTCTCTTACTTTCCCAATGGCAAGAGGTTACTCTGTATGTCTGTCTTGGAGGTACAGTCCTTTAACTGTTTAACCTTTCTATAGCAGCTTTTGTGGTTCATAGCAGCCAAAATATATTTGTTCTATTCTACAAACACCATATTCTCCATAGTCTATGAACCTGCAATTTTGGGCCCTTAATATTCTAGCCTTAAGTTTTCTTTGGAAATCACCAAATTCACCATAATTAAAGCACCATGCATCTTGATTCCTGAGTCTTCTTGCTATGATTTGCCCTATGATATTGGCATGATACTTCTGAAAACCAATACCAGTTTTCTCTTTTATCCATTATTATATTGGAGCTCTTTGTGCTTTTAGTGGTCTGATTGCTCTCTTACACTCAGTAGCTGCATTTTCAAATCAAAGACTATTAGGCATCACAGTCTGTTATGGTTCTATTTACAGGTGAACCAAATCTGTTAGAAATGTATAGATAATTGTATAGTCAAGTTACCTAGCATTTGTTTAACAAATGGAGAATGCAAGCTATACAATACAGTAGCCTCTTTAAAATGCTTTAAATCTAGCATTTATATTGGACATCATGTGAGCTCATTATAAGCATAAACACTATCACTAGCAGGCATATACTGCACAAAGACTAGGAAGGCTGAAAGTACTTGTGTATCCCCAAGCAAATCTTCTGGGGGTGAACTTAGCTGAATACTAACACATTGTCCCTATATTACACCCAGCTCTTTCTGGACTCTTGTCTCAATGAGGTTCTCTGGGAACCTAGCAGTGAAAGTTCATGGAACAGGGCAGGGCACTGATTTGCCTTCTAGGCAAGTTTGATTCCCTCCTTCATTCTATGGTAAATTTCTTGTCTAAATCACCAAGCCTGAACCCTACTGTCTTTCTCCTACTGGCACTTCTGCCATCTAAGTACTTCAACCTCAATTCACAAACTCTCTAAGTGCAAAGGCAACTCTGCATTCTTCTCTAATACAAGAGAATTGAGTGAAACTTCTGAATTTTCACCTCTCACCACCCAATCTTTTCCAAAATGGTATAAATGAAGATTGGGAGCAAGTGAGTATACCAGCCATTACAGTAGCTACTATTTGCCAACCTTCTTAAATAACATTTCCAATACACCAGAACCTATCTTTTCTTCTACTACATTAGAAGCAGAGCCATGTTGGGTACCACCTCTAGGCTTAGATTTTTTTTAAAAAAAAGTACTTTTTAATAAGAGTTCTTAAATGATTCAACCTCCCTTCTAGCCCACTAACCAAAGGTAGGGGAGAAAGATGGCTAATAGAATAAGAAGAGTGTAAACTTGTTTAGAAGTAGTTCTTTGGAGCTATTACAATTTTTGTTGTCAGGATATCAGCATTCCAGTCTCAAACATCAAATATTAATTAGTAGTGGTAGGCCAGTCCAATTGGCAACCACAAAACATATATTAGTGGCTGTGGCTTGATCTAGAAGAAACCATGAGGTTCTGCCCAATTGACATGAGTCTATGAAATTTGCAAGAAGCATCTGGAATACCATAAGATGTTATTTGGATGTTTCTCTCTATGAAGTCATGACAAGAAAACATCAGTGAAGACCAGTGAAGGGTTGCAAGTTGAGTCAATACACAAAAGCATTGTTCACTGCCTACCAGGCTCTACTTATAGTCTTTCCAAATATTATGTGTTCTCTTAAGTGTCTGCTTCAGGAAAACATCTTTTTAAGAGACAATTTTCAGGAAAACATCACATGATACAACTGAAGGTACCTCTGTAGCCCCAAACAAATCCTTTGGTGGTGCACTTGGCTGAAAACTAACCCAAAGAAATCCAAAATTTCCACGTCATATGTTTTTGAACCTCCAGAATAAATTGTATATAAAACTCTGTCTTTCCAGTTCACTTTGTAGCTGAGGGGTAACAATCCTTCTACATCAGCCTCTTAAGCAATGGGTTACAGATGTGAGTTACTGTACTTTCCTATTTTTCTCCTTTTCAATGGACTTCTACTAACACTTATGTCATTTATTTATTAACATTTTGTATATAAATCCATTTTACAGTTAAATCTTACCTTTAAACTGCCTTTTAATTTAGTGAGTATAAAAATATTTGGAAATAAAGCTTCTACTTATATCATGTACATATGACTAGCTAAATATCTGCTATAAAGAAAAAGTACTGCGACGATGTTTTACCATACTTTTATTATTGTATTTTAGTGAGATGTATAGTGCTTGGAGTAAATTATTGTGAAAATACAGAGACTTCCATAAAACTCCAGTATAGTTTATTCATATCTACAATAATAATAAATCTTCCCAAACTATAGCCATAATAATCTGATTGAAGCAGCAAAAGGATTTTAGAAGAATGGTGTTTGCAGAACTGCCACAGTTTTATTGCAACATGTATAAGGCAAATATAATTATGCAGTAAAAATAAACTTAAAGAATTATGAGCCTGGTTTACAGATTAAGACATTAATTCCTTCAATATATGAGCAGTCACTGGTACTTTTACTTACCTAGGGCCATTACTCAATTCAGTGTGAGAACTGCATTAACTCAATGGTTACCACAGATCTACAAATGCCCAAACATTTTGGTTTTGTGTACTATTTGTTTTGTTATATCTTTTGTAAAGTCCCTCCTTCACATGAAATAATCAGTGGAATAATTATAATTCTCAACAACTGAGGAAGTCTATTACTAGTTTGCAGTTTGGATCAGCAAAGACTCCATTGATAATACTCCTCCAGCTGTGCAACTTACATCCATCTCCTTCCTCAGGCTTTAATGAACTGAGAAACTAACTTGATCACAAAATTTGCTAGTACCTCCTTGAGGTTCCTTCTTTCTAAACATGAATATTCCTCCATCTTAAGTCACTTTTCTTTTAATATCTCCTTCTCTTTTTCTCTCTTTCTATCTGTATGTCTCATAGTGTGTGTGTGTGTGTGTGTGTGTGTGTGTGTGTGTGTGTTCAAATGTGGTTCTACAGGTAATCATGTGTCACAAGACTTATATGAAGGTCAGAGGACAACCTTGAGTATTCGTGCTCCTTTTCTACCTTATTAGACACTTATTAGACATGCTTGCACTAGCTTACATGTTTTACAAATTTTGGAGAATACTCATGTGTCCAATTCTTATCTCATCATAAGAGGTCTGGGATCAAAACTTGTGCTACTGCATTCAGCTTTATGTGTGTGTAAGGGATCCAAATTCAATTCTCCATGCTTGCAGAGCAAATGCTTTATCTTTAGAGGTCCAGATCAATTTAAAATGTACTGTATTCTGGGCAATGCACCATTCCATAGGCTAGTGGCTCCGATTAAATAGAAAGGAAGAGTGTGAGCTAAAACCAACAATTATTATAGCAAATATAATTTTGTATTGCTTTTAAAATAAATCACCAAGGACTTCTTGGTATTTGTTGTCTTTTAGATAGCAATGGTTATCTGCTCTAGTCAGTCTATGTTTACTGTCTTAGTATTTGTTCTACCTTATCTTTCTCTCACACACATACATATGCACACATGCAGGCATTCACACACACACACACCACACAGAGAGAGAGAGAGAGAGAGAGAGAGAGAGAGAGAGAGACAGAAACAGAGGGACAAAGAGAGAGAGACAGAGATAATAATGACTATTGTTTCTTTTAACTTATATTCGTAAAATAAATTTTCCAGACAAAAAGCAGTTTTGGAGAGAATGGCAATGAGAAAGTATCGCTTTAGTAAAAGAATTGACATTGGCTATGCAGCTGATCATCAAATCAAATTCAATAATGCTGTCAATGGAATAAAAATATTACATCCAAAGTTTCTGAGCCAGTGCTTGGCTTCAGTTTAGACTTGAAAATTCCAGGCTCTCTTTTGAAAGAAAAAGGTGATTTACAAAATTGTTAAAAAGGAAATCCCCAGTTTTATTTATTATAGAGTTACCTACTATTTAGCTCCAGAAATTTATTCAAACAAATCTTTCTATGAAATCATGTACGTAAAATATACGAAACTCAGTTGCTCTCTTGAGGTTGGAGGGCTCCCTACAAACACCTAGTCATGCCAACATGGTTACAGAAACACCTGAGGAGTAGCCACATGATGCTTTCAAGAGAACAGTTTGAAAACCATTAGCTTATTGAAAACAAAACACTTTGAAGTAATTTGAAATAACATTGAATCATTCACAACATTGTCAAATGTTGCCTTTGGCACAAATAAGAACTTGTACATTTCTGTTGATTAATTAGCTATATGATTTTATGAAAATAAGTACTGCAAATTTTAGTTCTTATTACAAAATCTTGCTTTTATTATTACCTCAAAAATGTCAAATATTGTTTAGTGATATCACTATTTCTGGCAAATACAGTTAGAAACTATATGTCTTGTTTAGTAAATAATAGTCTTATTATTTGCTTTCATTCATTTTAATAACCAATGTAATGAAAATAGTTTTCTAAATATATAATCTCCCAATTTTATAGATGAAGGAAAAAGTGTTAGTTGAAGTATATGTTGAACAGTATTATAGAACAAAAATATATAATGAACAATCTTCTAGAAACATCTTAATACCATAGCTATTTAAACTGTTGAACCATTTCTACCACTCTTTTTTATACATCAAAATTGAAAATATATGTCTTTACAATAGACTCTATATCCACAAATTCTCATGTTCATTTAAGAGAATTTTACAAAGTAAATTAAAATGCCTTCATTAGAGAATCTATAGCTACCCACAAAACATTGGAAAATAACAACTCCAGGGATAACCCCACGGCCATAGAGCAAGCTTTTTTTCAGATGCCAGGGCTGTCTCTGATTCAACATGTTCCAATGAGCCTTTTAATAGCTATTGCTTCAAATTTTATACAAGTAGAAAGAAGCAAGAAAATCACCAAGTGTTATGAAATTTCCCTTATTTCTCTGTATCCATCATAGCTTATTGGAATTTCTTAATTGATGAATGAGGACTTTATCAAGCGTGGCAGGAGTCATAATGTCTCTGATTTTCCTTGAAATGTATCTGTCATGAAACTCAAAATTGAATAGCCAGTTTGGACCTTAACCATAGACATGACACTGACTTAAGACACTCTGAAGGGAATGAATGATTAATGTAGTTTATAGACAGGATAGTGTTTTTTCTGTCTCATGTGCTTTTTGTATGTAATCTCCAATGGTTCAAGTTCAAATGGATCTAATGAAAAAGGACTAGATGTTTTCCACCTTCCCTTCAGAGCATGCTGTACGATTTATCCACTGACAAAATGTGCTAATGAAATGTCACCTTGGACAGCTTGCTAAAGGATTGATGGGCTGAAAGTTTTGCACTTTATTTAACTTTTACAGGAAAAATGAAGAAGTCCTCCAAACTCTGTATGATATAGAGATCTATTACAGTTTTCTAACTCAAGAAGTAGCTATGCCACTGATAAGATACAGAATATAGAGAGATGATGATGGAGCAGAGTTTATAAATAAACAAATTCAAAATGTTTGTGGTTTTATGATGATCCAATTCTAAATCGCTGTCAAACTGAATAATTTTACAGGCATATTTTTCTTTATACTACATTGTTATAATTCTATTGCTATATCAATGAATACTAAACCTTAGACCTTCAAAGCCCATCACAGAATACTATTTCCTTTGTGTCATCATTACAAAATTCTTAAGAAAACAGCCTGTTGTGGAAATAATTTTAAATTCTATTCGCTAATAACTAACTTAGTCGATTAAAACGTTAGACTTTTTATCCACCCCTTCATTAAACTTTATGTTTTGTAATTAATAGCTACTACAAATTGTTACAGAAATTGAAGGTTGTTGACCAAAACATTAAGATATTGGAGGACCTAAAACTATATGTATATGAAAGTCTGTTGCTATATGTACAAGGGGAAAAAACACAAAGTAAACATTAGGTGATAAACCCAGATGTGAAAGTGAAAGTTTATAAAACAAACAAACAAACAAAAAAACCCAAAAAACCTGAGATGAAGATAATGACATTATTGTGGTTTGTATAAATGCATGTTCAAATAAATAAATAAATAAATAAATAGTGTTATATGCTTTTTTATTTGTTGTTTTTCCTCACTTTGTTCCTCTTGCTGTCTCTTTTTCTATCTCTATCTCTATGCCTTTCTCTCTGACACACACACACACACACACACACACATACACACATTTAAAGCAATGAGCCAATAGAGATCATCTATGAAAAAAATGTCTTATTTATTCAGAATGGTGGATAAAAAAATAATATGTTATTGCTTATTCCAGGGAGAAAAGCTGGTCAGGTAAGAAAATGACCCCTAATCTAGTTTTTTAGGCTCCATCATTTTGAAAATTTGAACAATAGCATCACAAGAGTAACAGCATCTGATATGTTAAAAAAGTCTCCACATCTCAGTGGCACATCTAATAGAAACCACTATCAGGCTTTAGGAGGAAGAGAAGACTATCAACAGGAGCTGTAAAGTGCACTTAAACTGTGTACCTGACTGTGACCTCTCCCTAATTATCAAACATGGAAGGATTAATCCATAGAAGGACAGGTAGAAACTGTTACAGAAGAGGAGCAATGGAGCAAATTTAAACCAACTAAACTCCCAAAGCATTTCAATATATTTTTATACCCAGCCCTGTACTCGAAGGGCATGATCCCCCAGTGAAGGAGAAGCTTTCAGAAAATACTGCGTGTCTAGGTCTGAAAGTCACATGAGAGATCAAAAACAGTTCTAGCATATTAATTTTAGGAATTCCAAATTGAGAAATCACTCTGCTGAGAAGCAAATCTACTTTTCCCTTGACATTAGCACACCATACCAGGACCTTTCTCCTTTTGGGAGTCCATAGGCAAAATAAAACAAACTCTATATAGCATAGTCTCTATTCCACCCTGGTAAGTTTTAGTAAGACAGTAGGCACAAGATTACTTCTGTTGAGGGATGACTACTTCACATTCTCTCAGTACTGGAGCTGATTTCCTTAGTGGGAAGCACATAACTATAGAGAGCCCAATCAGTGATCAAATGGCAAAAATTCCATGAGAAATTAGGTGCCAGCAAGAAAGTAGTGTAAACACACAAACAAACAAACAAACAAATCAGCTTGATTGCCATTTTTCTCCTTGAAAGCTTATTCTTGGAATACCAAATCCAGGATTACATAACACTCCCCTCTGATAACTGACTTTGTTGATTGTTATGTCTTTTCAGTGGATGCCTGTAGTGCTTATGCAAATTGACTACCAAACACTGGACAAGCTGGATTTGCAGATAAGTTGTTCTTCCTGACATAAATTGGTAATATTTACACATATTCCATAGATTTCAGTTGTGTAAAATATTTTTAAAGATTTCATCTGGCCTTTCAATCTGGCTTTTTGTTTTTTGTTTTTGTGTTTGTTTTACTTTCCCACTCTTTATTGAAAATCAATTCTTTTCTCATTCAATATATCTTGAGTACAGTTTCCCTTCACTCCTCTTCTCCCTGGTCTTCCCCACCTCCCTTCCCATCTGGATCCCTGATCTTTCTGTCTCTTATTAGAAAAGAACAGGCTTCTTAGACATAACAACAAAATAAAATAAAATAAAAACAACATGGTGAAGTTGGATGAGGCAAACTAACATAAGAAAAGAAGTCTAAAAAAAAGCACAAGAATAAGAGATCTACTCAATCATGGTTTCAGGAGTCTCACAAAAACACTGAACTGCAAGCCGTAATATATATGCAGAGGACCTGGTATAGACTTTTGCGGGCCCCGTGCTGTGCTTGCCTCTTCAGTCTATGTAAGTTCCTATGAGCTTTGCTCAGTTGATTTATATGGCCTTGTTATCCTGGTGTCTTCCTTCCCCTCTGGGTCTCACATGCTTCTGCAGGGTTCCCTGAACTCTAAGGGGAGGGACTGTATAGATCGTCCCACTTAGCACTGAGGGTTCCAGGTCACTCTGGGTATAATGTCTGACTGTAGGCTTCTGTATTTGTTCCTATCATTTCCAGGAGGAAGTTTCTCTGATGCTGACTGAGTATAGGAACTTATCTATGAGTATCACTCCTTTTTTTTGTAAAGACTAGCAGTATTTGATTTTACCCTAGGTCTCTGTGCTATCTAATATCTGCATATTGGTCACCGAAGCACTGTCTCTGGGTTCCATATCTGGGCCTTAAGTCAAATCAGACATTGGTTGGCTATAGAAACAATAAAGAAATCACAAAGGGAGACATCCGTGGAGTTAGAGAACATAGGAAAGAAATCAGGAGTCATAGATGCAAGCATCAACAGCAGAATACAAGAGATGGGAGAGAGATTCTCAGGTGCAGAAGATACCATAGAAAACATAAACACAACAGTCAAAGAAAACACAAAATCCAAAAAGCTCCTAACCCAAAACATTCAATATATCCAGGATGCAATGAGAAGACAGAACCTGAGGATAATAGGTATAGATGTGAGTGAAGATTCCCAATTTAAAGGACCAGTAAATATCTCAACAAAATTATAGAAGAAAACTTCCCTAACCTAAGGAAAGAGATGAACATAAATATACAAGAAGCTTATAGAACGCCAAATAGACTGAACTAGAAAAGAAATTCCTCCTGTCACATTATAGTCAAAACACCAAATACACAAAACAAGGAAAGAATATTAAAAGCAGCAAGGGAAAAAGGGCAAGTAACATATAAAGGCAGACCTATCAGAATTACACCAGACTTCTCACCAGAGACTATGAAAGCTAGAAGATTCTGGGCAGAGCTCATACAGACTCTAAAAGAACACAAATGCCATCCCAGGCTGCTATACTCAGCAAAACTCTCAATAATCATAGATGGTGGAACCAAAATATTCTATGACAAATCCATATTTGCACAGTATACCTCATTTTAAATTTCAATATTTTGTTTTCTAATATCTCAAGCTCTTTTTATATTTTGGACATTAGCCTTTATCAGATGTGGAGTTGGTAAAAATCTCTTCTCATTTTATGGGGTATATCTTTGCCAAATGACAGGGTCTTGCTTTACAGAAGTTTTTCATTTTCATGAGGTCCCATTTATTTATTATTTATCATAATGCCTGTGTTATCAGAGTTCTGTTCAGAAAGTTTCCTGTGTCAATGAGTTCAAGGCTGTTTCTCACTTTCTCTTCTATCAGATTCAGTGTGTCTGATTTTCTTTTGATCCATTTGAACTTAAAAAAAAATACTTTATTTACATTTCAAATAATTCCTGCTTTCCAGATATCCCCTTTTGGAACATCCTTATTCCCTCATCACCCACTCAACCCCCACGCCTCAATGGGGGTATTCCCCTACCCACTCTTGTCTTCCCTCCTTGGCATTCTCCTCTACTGGGGCATCTAACACCCTCAGACCCAAGAGCCTCTCCTCAACTTGATGACAAACAAGACCCTCCTCTGCCACATATGTGGCCAGCACCATGGGACCCTCCATGTGTATTCTTTGTTTGGTGATCTACTCTCCGGGAGCATCAGAAGGTCAGGCAAGTGGACACTGTTACTCCCTCCATGAAGCTGCCAACTCCCACAGCTCCTTCAGTCCCTTCGCCAACTCCTCTGCCTGGAACCTCATGTTCAGCCCACTGTTTACTGTGAAGTGACACTTGGGTATTCCAAACTTTTGGACTAATAAACAATTATCAGTGAGTACATACCATGTCTATTCTTTATGACTGAGTTACCTCGCTCAGGACAATATTTTCAAGTTCCATTCACTTGCCTGTGAATTTCAAGAAGTCATTCTTTTTCATAGCTGAGTAGTATTCCACTGTGTAAATGTACCACATTTTCTGTATCCAACCCTCTTTTGAGGGACATCTGGGTTGTTTCCAGTTTCTGGCTATTATTAATATGGCTACTATGAACATAGTGGAGCATGTGCCTTTATTACATGTTGGAGCATCTTCTGGGTATATGCCCAGGAGTGTTATAGCTGGGTTCTCAGGTAGTATTATGTTCATTTTTTTCTGAGGATCTGCCAAACTGATTTCCAGAAAGGTTGTATCAGCTTACAATCCTACCAGCAATTAAGGAGTGTTCCTCTTTCTCCACATCCTCACCAACTTCTGCTGTCACCTGAGTTTTTGATCTTACCCATTCTGACTGGTGTGAGGTGGAATCTCAGGGTTGTTTGGATTTGCATTTCCCTGATGACTAAGGATATTGAACATTTCTTTAGGTGTTTCTCATCCATTCAAGTTTCCTCAGTTGAGAATTCTGTTTAGCTCTGATCCTCGTTTTTTGATAGGGTTATTTGGATCTCTGGAGTCTAACTTCTTGAGTTAACTTCTTGTATCAGCCCTCTATCAGATGGAGGATTGGTAAAGATCTTTTCTCAATCTGTTGGTTGCCATTTTGTCCTATTTACAGTGTCCTTTGCATTACAGAAGCTTTGAAATTTCATGAGGTCCCATTTATCAATTCTTGATCTTAGAGCACAAGCCATTGGTGTTCTGTTCAGAAATTTTTCCCATGTACCCATGTGTTCAAGACTTTTCCCCACTTTTTCTCCTTTTAGATTCAGGGTATCTGGTTTTATGTGGAGGTCCTTGATCCACTTGGATTTGAGCTTTGTACAGGGAGATAGGAATGAATCAATTTGCATTCTTCTACATGTAGACTTCCACTTGAACCAGCATCATTTGTTGAATATGCTGTCTTTCTTCCACAAGATGGTTTTAGCTTCTTTGTCAAAGATCAAGTTACCGTAAGTGTGTGGATTCATTTCTGGGTCTTCAATTTTATTCCATTGATCTATCTGCCTTTCACTGTAGTAATACCATGCAGTTTTTATCACTACTGCTCTGTAGTATAGCTTGAGGTCAGGGATGCTGATTCCCCTCGAAGTCCTTTTATTGTTGAGAATAGATTTTGCTGTCCTGGGTTTTTTATTATTCCATATGAATTTGAGAATTGCTCTTTCTAATTCTATGAATAATTGAGTTGGAATTTTGATGGGGATTGCATTGAATCTGTAGATTGCTTTCAGCAGGATGACCATTTTAACTATATTAATTCTGCCAGTCTATGAGCATGGGAGATCTTTCCATCTTCTGAGGTCTTCTATGATTTCTTTCTTCAGAGACGTGAATTTCTCATCATACAGATCTTTCACTTGTTTGGTTAGAGTCATACCAAGATACTTTATATTGCTTGTGACTATTGTGAATGGTGTCATTTCCATAATGTCTTTCTCAGCCTGTTTATCCTTCGAGTATAGGATGGCTTCTGATTTGCTAGAGTTAATTTTGTATCTGGCCACTTTGCTAAAGGTGTTTATCAGCTGTAGCAGTTCTCTGGTGGAGATTTTTGGGTCACTTAAGTATACCATCATATCATGTGCAAATAGTGATATTTTGATTTCTTCCTTTCCAATTTGTATCCCTTTGACCTCCTTTTGTTGTCTAATTGCTCTAGCTAGAACTTCAAGTACTATATTGAATAGATAGGGAGAGAGAGGGCAGCCTTGCCTAGTCTCTGATTTTAGTGGGATTGCTTCAAGTTTCTCTCTATTTAGTTTGATGTTGGCCACTGGTTTGCTGTATGTTGCTTTTACTATGTTTAGGTATGCTCCTTGAATTCCTGATCTTTCCAAGACTTTTATCATGAAGGAATGTTGAATTTTGTAAAATGCTTTTGCAGCATCTAATGAAATAACCATGTGGTTTTTCTCTTTGAGTTTGTTTATATATTGGATTACATTGATGGATTTCCGGGTATTGAAACATCCCTGCATCGCTGGGATGAAGCCTAGTTGATCATGGTGAATGATTGTCTTGATGTGTTCTTGGATCGGTTTGCAAGTATTTTATTGAGTATTTTTGCATCGATATTCATTAGGGAAATTGGTCTGAAGTTTTCTTTTATTGTTGGGTGCTTTTCAATATTTGTAAGCCATAAGGCACATGTTTAATTTTTTCTTTATGAATAAGACAATTATAGATATCATTTCATTAATTTTAAATACAGATTAAAAATGAACCACATGTACCCAGTTAAAAAGTATACTAAGCCTACTAGTTAACATGAGCATCAGAGATAAAATTTCCTATTTGAAGAAAATATCAAAGCTAATGTTTACAAACACATACATCTCAAAAGAGATCAATGCATTTTGCATATATATAAAGCTTTCTTTTTTTCATTATTATTATTATTATTATTATTATTATTATTATTATTTAATACTCTATTTACATTTCAAATGTTTTCTCCTTTCCGGTCTCCCCCTTGGAAAACCCCTATCCCTTCCCCCCTTCCTCTGCCTCTATGATGACATTACCCCACCCACTCACTCCCCTCTTCTCTCCCTGGTATTTCCCTATACTGGGGCATCTAATGCTCTCAGGTCCAAAGGCCTCTACTCCCACTGATGTCCATCAATGCCCTCCTTAGGCCAGCACCATGGGCCCCTCCATATTCTTTGGTTGGTGGTCTAGTCTCTGGGAGCACCTGGGGGCTTGACCAGTTGACACTGTTGCTCCCTCCCCAAGGGGCTACAAACTCCCTCAGCTCCTTCAATCCCTTCTCCAACTCCTCCATCTGGAACCCCATGCTCATTCCAACAGTTGCTATGAATTGATGTAATAAGGACACATACTGTCTGTCTACTTTTCTTTTCTACTTCCTGCTCTTTTTCTCATTCTCCTCCTGCTCTTATTCTTATTTTTATTCTCATTCCTCTCCTTTTTCTTTCTTTTCCTCCTTCCCTCCTCTTCTTTCTTCTTCTTCTTCTTCTTCTTCTTCTTCTTCTTCTTCTTCTTCTTCTCTTCCTTCTCCTCCTCTTCCTCCTCCTCTTCTTCCTCTTCCTCCTATTTATCCAACTCTTTCTTCATAATATTATGGCTATTATTTCATCATTTAAGAAATGGTGTCTGAGTATACATTATGATGTCCTAACTGGACCCCTAAGCTTGATCCTTCTGTCTCTGTCTCCCACATGCCAGAAATATATGCATGAGCCACAATCTCTTGCTTATATTTAATAAATTATGCTTCCTCTTCTCTTTACACTGAGAATATTTATATATCAAAACATATCTTACAACTTTTTAGGACTGTCTTTGAAAATTAACAAACAAACAAACCCACAAAACAAAATAAAAAGTACCATAGACTCAATTTTCAGCTGTGGCCATGAGTTTAAAATATAAGGCATAGAAATAAATTATGGTATAAAGACAGAAAAGAATGTAATGTTTCTTTTAAACAGAGTAAAAAGATTGTTGTGTTTGATTGTTTTTTTCTAGGAAGCCTGCTCCTTCCTGAATAGAAACAGATTGGGTATACATTTCATGGAGTGGAGAGATGGAGGGGGGTTGTTACTGGGTGTAGTAGAGATAGGGGAAATTGTGTTTGGGATGCATTTTATAAGAGAAGAACGTATTTCCAACTATAATAAAATAGTTGTTCTGTACATTTCTACAGTCCCTGTCACTAGAAATGTACAAGTTGACATTTTGTAGGCATCTGGGAAAGAAGCTTTGGAGGATATATCTGCTTATGCTGGAACAGTTCTGCTCTTTCTATCTCTTTTGATCAGTGGACACTTTAAATAAAAACAGCCAGTTCATTCCTATAATGACTTTCTGAAATAAAGGAACAAGGAGGAAGCTCACCAGGATGATAAATTGTACAAAGAGCATGTGAGACACAAGTGTTGCTCCAAGCTCTGTTGCAGTGCATATGAGCAAAGAGCCTAAAACAAACCCTACAGTGATGTACAAGCCCTTTAAGTTCATACACTGACCCAGTCCATAAAGGTACATTAATAAAAATTTAAATGTGTTTGCATTCTTGATTCAAAAAATGAGAGGTATTTCCCCAAAGGTCTATTTACTGGGATCAGAAGTAGATGTTAAAAAAGTAACATATTCAAAGGTCTTATAAAATATCAGAAATTTCATGGCAGGCCATTCCTGTAATCTCTGTAGACAGAAGCAGTACAGTGAATTAATCATTTATGAAACATGAAATGAGTGTCAGGTATTCAAATTGTCAGATTTGATGATATGTTTTAGGAAGAAAAGAAGAGGGAGGTCTTAAGTGTCTAATTTCATTCAGCCTGGATTTTATCCTATATATTTTAGTGTAAACATGAGGATTGTTTCTTTGGAATATGATGAATATTTCCTAATACTTTTCTGCTTCCTTAACTTCTCTGTAGTACAACACGTCACTATTTATTAAACATGTGCTTGGGCTATTGGAGAAGTGTAGATACAGTAGTAAGTTTGCTACAGGAATACTGCCAGAGAACCAATCAAGTTTTTTGACATATTTAAATATGTGAAGCAAAAACAAAGAGGACATGTGTCAATGGTATCCTATCACCACAATGCTCAGAATGATGAGACTAACTGCCACCCACCCGTTCTGAGAAATATGATGCCTGAAATATGCAAGCCAGTTCAAGCTTTGTAAATCTACATTATTATGTTTGTTTGGTTTTGTTTGTTTGTTTTGTTGTTGTTGTTGTTGTTGTTATTTTCAAGACAGGGTTTGTCTGTGTAGCCCTAGCTGTCCTGGGACTCACTCTGTATACCAGGCTGGCCTTGAACTCAGAAATCCACCTTCCTCTGCCTGCCAAGTGCTGGGATTAAAGGTGTACACCACCATTGCCTGGCTTTGTAAGTCTACTTAATAATCACTAAAAGTACTATAAAAGTATCACGTTCTGCACTTTGAACTTTCATTGTTATTTTCTGCTCCTTTAAAGCTGTGATTCACTAACTTCTTAAGCTAATGATAAAAATATTTCTACAGTCCATTGAGACAAGTTTTAAGCAGGGATGAAAGGGGTGATTAGTCTGATAATAATTGACTGAAGAATGGTTCCGAATCAGATTAAGAAGGGAAATCTTGGAACTTTCCTAACTAGGTAGGTGTACTCTGAGTCACAATATTACTAGCAGATATGGGGGTTCCATTTTGTGTTTGTAATTTCTTTGATAAAATAATTTAAAAATAGACTCAATAGTTATTTTACTAAAAGTCAAAAACAAACAAGGATGTTCAGCAGTGAAGTCAACCAGCAGCTGCTTGCTGAAAGCTAGATGGGCTTAAGAGAAACTGAGAAAGCCCAGGGTGTCAGGAAAGCTTGCTTAAGTAAGAATCTGTAAGAAAAGGAGATATAAAGAATTGAAAAGAGGGGCAAAGCTAGATGTTCCAGAAAGGAAAGGAGATTTCATCTAAGACTGAAAAACTGAGTTCTATGCCAGGAATGTATATGGCAGAAGGAAACTGATCCCTCGAGTTGTCATCTGGCACGTATATGTGCATGTGAGTATGCAGAAACACACATACAGTGATTTGATTTTTATTGTTTAAACTCAGAAAACCAGAGACTTGTTGGTACTACATGGTAGAAGTTGAACAGGCAGCCTCAGGGGAAGGACTGCTGGGAAATTAAGGCTATTTATTCCTTTCCTTCCCTTTCTTTGGCTTGCCTTCTGGTGAATCAAATTTACTGGGTAATAGACTCCTGGTCCAATAAGTGACAGCCCAGCTGGATTAACTCTTCAGGAAGGAGACAACAAAGTAATAAGTAATGCTTTAGTCTTTGGAACAGAGAACAATGTCATATCTCCAATCAAAGTCAGAGATAAAACCAAGATTTCACTTCTGACCTACCCAGGCTAGGAGGTGGTAGTAGCTGTTCATTAATGGATCTCAACCAAGTACATATGTATTGTAGAGTTACCAGTGAACCAGGTAGTAGAATCCAAAGCAGTTCATGAAGGCAAGTTCTTAACTCTTACCACATACACCCAATTGTCTTAGGCCACCCCTGCCCACTTACCAATGCATCTATTAGCGTACTTCTCCATGTAGGGCCAACCACTGTGGTAAGGAAGAAAGTTGGATCTTTTATAAACTTATGCTATTTATTGAGACCTAATATGTGGGTAATTTTGGAATACAGAGAAGAAAGTGTATTCTTTAATGTTTGAATGGGATGCCGTGTGGATATCTGTTACATTCAGATGATTTATGATATTATTTAGTTCCGATATTGCTTTGTTGTTTTTGTTCATATTATATATTTTGGAAGATAGTGGAATATTAAACTCCTCTGCCATAGCTGTGTTGTGGCTGTTCTGTGGTTTTAGATCTAGAGGTATTTTTTAAATGAAATTAGGTGCTTCTGTTTTTATGTACATATTCTTAGAACTTAGATCATATCCTTTTCGTGGACTGTACCTCTATTGAATATGAAGTGACACTCTTTTGACTAGCTTCGGTTTAAAGACCATTTTGTTGGATGATACAATATCTCTATCTGTTCATTTCTTGGTAAAACACCTTTGCCTATTTTTAAGATAGTGTTTTTAAGATATTTATTAAAATAAATGTATTAAATGTAAATATTAAGATATTTAAGTATTTTAAGACGATGACTCTCTTGGAGTTAGCAAAATGTTTAATGATTTTTTCTAAATCAAATTACTATTAATGTGCAGTCATTGAGGAATTCAGATCATTAAAATTTTATTTATTAAAATGCACCTAACCCTGGAAAAACTTGAGGCCTCAGAAAGTGGGGAGGTCTGGTGGGGTAAGGATAGGTGTGGGCACATCCTGTTGGAGGTGGGGGAGGAGGTATAGGATGAGGAATAGTCAGAGGCCAAACTGGGAGGGGGATAATGACTGGACTGTAAAAAAACCATAAAACAATAATTTTAAAAGTATGCATTAATTACTATATTTCTTTAATTTTGTGGTGTTTTTCTGAGATCCCCTTTGAGTTTTAATGTTTTTCATGTATAATTTTTGTTTTTGAAAATTCTTGACTATTTCTTGTGAACTTTTAGGTATACTTATCCTTGACTTCAGACTGAAATGTTACGTCTGGCATCCTTTATATATCTGGTTAAGTGGTTGAAAATGTTCAATCTGCTGTTATCATGAAACTATAATATTTCTATTTCCATTTTCTTTTTTATATATTATTCATTTACTTATATATCAAATGTTGTTCCCCTTTCTGGTATCCCCTCAAAAATCCCATTCCCCCTTTCCCTTTGCCTTTAAGAGCATGCTCCCTGCACCCACTCCTGCCTCACCTTTCTAGTATCCCACTTCACTGGGGCAACAAGCCTCCACAGGACCATACACTTTCACTTCCATTGATGCCTGATGAGGCAATCCCCTGCTACATATGTAGCAGAAGTCATGGACTGACTCATGTATATAGTTTGGTTGCTAGTTTATTCCCTGGGAGTTCTGAGGACTCCAGTTAGTTGATATTATTGTTCTTCCTATGGGATTGCAATCCTCTTCAACTCCTTCAGTCCTCGCCCTAACTCTTCCATTGGGGTCCCAGGGCTCAGTCCAATGGTTGGCTGTGAGTATCTGTTTCTATCTTAGCCAGATACTACCATAGACTCTCAAAAGACAGCTGTACAAGGTTCCTGTATTCAATCACTTCATGGCATCAGCAATAGTATTGGAGTTTGGTATCTGCAGAAGGGATGGATCATCCCTGACCTCAAGCTGTACTACAGAGCAATAGTGATAAAAACCACATGGTATTGGTACCGAGACAAACAGGTAGATCAATGGAATAGAATTGAAGACCCAGAAATAAACCCATAAAAGCCAAAACCATCTAATGGGAAAAAAGACAGCATTTTCAACAAATGCTGCTGCTTCAACTGGCAGTCAGATTGTAGAAGAATGCAAATTGATCTATTCATTTCTTTTGTACATAGCTCCAGTCCATGTGGATCAAGGACCTTCACATAAAACCAGGTATGCAGAATCTAATAGAAGAAAAATTGCAGAAGATCCTCAAATACATTGGCATAGGGGAAAATTTCCTGAACAGAACAACAATTGCTCAGGCTCTAAAATCAACAATTGACAAATGGGACCTCATAAAATTGAAAAGGTTCTGTAAGGCAAAGGACACTTTCAATAGAACAAAATGGCAACCTACAGATTAGGAAAAGATCTTTACTAACTCTACAGCTGATAGAGGGCTAATATTTAACATATACAAAGAATTCAAGAATTTAGACTTTAGAGAACCAAATAACCTTATTAAAAACTAGGGTTCAGAGCTAAGCAAAGAATTCTCAACTGAGGAATCTCAAATGGCCCAGACGCACCCAAAGAAATGTTCAACATCCTTAGTCATCAGGGAAATGAAAATCAAAACAACCCTGAGATGCCACCTCAAACCAATACTACTCAACTATTAAAAACAATGACTTCATGAAATTTATAGGCAAGTGGATAGAAATAGAAAATATCATCCTGAGTGAGGTAACCCAGACACAAGAGAACACTCATGGTATGTACTCACTGGTAAGTGGATATTTGCCCAAAAGCAAGTGCAGATTCTCACAGGCAACCATTGGAGTGAGCCCTGGGGTCCCAGTGGAAGAGTTAGGAGAAGGACTGAAAGAGCTGACAGGATTTCAACCCCATAGGAAAAACAACAATGTCAACTAACTGGACCACTCAGACCTCCCAGTGACTAAACCAGCAACCAAAGAGTACACATAAGTCAGGCCATGGTTCCTGCTACATATATAGCAGAGTACAGCTTTATCTGACATCAAAGGGAGGGGGGGTGTCCGGTCCTGTGGAGGCTTGCTGCCTCAGAGAAGAAGGATACTAGAGGAGTGAGGTGGGAGTGGGTGGGTTGGTGGATGGGGAGCACCCTCTTAGAGGTAAAGGATTGAAGGGGTTGAGGGTTTGTGGACAGGAGACTGAGAAGGTTGAAAACATTTGAAATGTAAATAAATAAATAATATATAAAAAAGGAAAGGAAGGAGAAATATTATATTTTCATGATACCAACAGATTGAAGCTGTTGGTAATTGTTTTCTGCTGGGAGTTTTCTCAGTTGGATTGCCAGTGGATATATCAACCACACTCATGGGGCAAACCTCCTACTCAAGAGTAGATGGCCAACACAAAATGGACCCCATTTTTCTGTGTTTTTGCATTCGTTTTGTTTTCATGAGTTTTTATTGTTGCTGCTGTTTTAGGTTTTGTTTAGTGAGAGATAAAGGACATGAAATTCAGTGAGTAAGAAGAGTGGAGTATCTGGAATTGGGAATGTCTTAGTTGGGATTTTATTTCTGTGAAGAGACACTATGACCTTAGCAATTGTTATAAAGAAAAACATTTCATTGTTGTTGCTTACAGTTTCCAAGGTTTATTCCATCATTGGCATGGTGAAAAGCATGATATCAAACAATCAGACATGGTGCTGAGGAAGGAATTCTACATCTTGTTCTTCAGGGAATGTGGAGCGAGTCTGCCACACTAGGCATAGCTTGAGCAAATAAGATCTCAAAGCCCACTTCCACTGTGACACATTTCCTCAAACAAGATCACACCTACTCCAACCTGGCCACCCGTCCTAACATTGCTACTCTTATGACAAAGCATTTAATACACATGAGCTTATGGTAGCCATTCCAATTCAAACTACTATAGGCAAAGAGAAAGAACATAAAATACATTGCAGGAAAAAATAATATAAATAGAAAGAAATCTCCTTTATCTTTCATTATCTTCTTTATAACAGATTCATAACTAGAAGCCACTCCAAAGTATTAGATTTTAGATTTGCTTGTATAAAATCTCCTCAAAGAATATCCACATCCTATAGGTTTAGGGTTTTTTGTTTGTTGCTTTTTTGTTTCATTTTTCGTTTTATTTTTTCAAAACTAGTCTCTCTCTCTCTCTGTATGTGTGTGTATGTTCTTGTTCATATGGAAGCCACAAATTACCATTTGGTATCTTCCTCAATTATTGTCCACTTTATGTTCTGAAACAGAATAGGGTGTCTGAATTTGGAGCATCTAGTTGGCCAAACTAGCTGGCTTCTTGTTTTACTTCCCACAGGCTGTGATTGCAGACAGAGCGTTGTAGCAACTATTCTTTTTTTTTTTTTTTTGTAATGTAGATGCTGGAGTTCTTAGTACAAGTCCTCATGTTTGTACAGGAAACACATTGACTTAGCTATCTCCTCAGTCCAATAGTTTTGAATAAAGTCTTGTTTGTCTGCTGGATACTGTTATCTTTTCTTTTTTCTTTTTAACAGTCCAATGAGAAGTGGGATACACACAAGTATTTTCTGTTTTATAGTAAATTATGACTTCTGAACAATGACCAATCAATGTTAGGACTCCAAAAATTTTGTTACATCCTCTGGAATGATTAACAACCATCCCTAGTACATTTTTAAAACAAAACAAGAAGGTTCTTAAGAAACCAAGAGTGGGAGACCCCAGGGAGTTTAAAGGTCTGGTGGGGTAGGGGTAGAGGGAGGGGAGGTGGTAGGGGATGTGGAACAGTTGGAGGGTGGACCAGGAGGGGATTAAAATCTTGAGTTTACAATAAATAAATTAATTAATAAATTTAAAAAAGAAAGAAACCTAAGAGTGAGTATAATAATACTATGAAATCTTAAACTTGCCATAGCCACTAACTGCTAGCATCCTCATTTTTCCAATGTGAAATGAGGTTGACTATGGTTACACTGTCCCTGTGTCACCTTTGCAGCTGGCAAAAAGTGAGTGAGGAAGACAACTGCTTGTCATAGTCAGAGGTATTGTAGGTCTCTTAAATTTGGAGTATTTTTGGAAGAACAAGGAATTGTTTCATGTATAGACTTAGATTAAATATGTATAATCAAAGGAAAAACTATAATTGTAGCAACCATTAAAAGAATATAATCTGTTGATTGTACTGAAACTGTGATGCTGGAAAAATGGTGATGAATTATGGAAATGGGTGACAGACTAGAGATGTCATATATTCGCAACTGAGGAGTTCAGTGAAAATTAATACTTTCTGTTTGTAAATGTCTTTCATTCAAGGATCTCAATAATGAAAATTTTTTACTTATAAGATTCACCAAATACTGAAATATTAATTAATAAAAATTATTATAAATGCTATTCTCATTAATGACAATGTATTTTGTTTGAATTTAAATTACTTATTTTTGTAGATCTAAATAGAATTTATTCTATTAGAAATCTTCATTTTTTTTAATTTTAAAAACTATTTAGGTTCATCCTTCAGTGTTTGAAGAAATGTGTGTTAATCTGTAAGGGTCAAAGAAATATTTGAACCTATTGCTAACATAACACTGTAATTGGTTAATACATGTAGGGAAAGAAAGAATCAAATATGCAATTTACCTCTACTGTGATCTAGAATACTTATTCAACTTTCTTAAGCATCAGAATCATTTTCTACAAATAATATAATGGTACCAAATTCTTCATATATTTAGTATGAAAATACCTTCTATGGTATATGCAAAGTTTCTATTCAATAGTATTCAAAAATTTACCCACATCTCTTCCCTTATGAATATTTGTATGCATTTTCATGTCAGTACCTAGGAAATTGTTTGTTTTAACATATACATGAGGTTAGAATTTTGAAATGAACCTATGAGTTTTAGACATGTTTGGGAAGCTCCATGAACTGTTGTTTTTAGGCTGTTCTTCACTGACTGATAATGGCTATCAGAACTAACTCCACTTGATGTTTGCTTTTCCCCATTATTCATGGGAGCTTGTTATACTTAGGTATTAGAAAATCAAGTTAGCTGAGAGTAGTATGCAATGTTAAGGTAAGTAGGCTTAAATATGAGTTGACTTGAACTTGTAAAGGATAAGAGTTAGGGTGTAGACAGAGATGTAAATATGAACTGTTTGCATAATGTATAGAGGCCACATGAGAAAGGAGAAAGTTATGCAAATGAAGAGTGTTATTCCAGAAGCAGGGCGAGTCTGCCCTTGCTGCCCATGACAGTGCAATAAGGTGTTACGTCTGTTGACTTCTGTAAGTCTTTCCAAACTTTTGAGGTTTCCAGTCCACCTGCCTGCCATGGTTACTAGTAACTGTCAACTTGACAGGATCTAGTATCACCTCAGAAACAACATTTTGCTTTGGGCATGTCTGAAGGAAAGTTTAGATTGGGTCAATTGATATAGATATCCTCACCTTAGATGTGTGGCACAGTTCCAAGGACTGAGGACATAGAGGGAAAGAACAAGTTGAGCACCAGCAATCTTCACTCTGATTCCTGAGTTGAGATACAGTACGACAACTGCTGCCATGGTTTGCCCACCACTGTGAACTGTGGTGTTGAATTGTGAGGCAAAACAAACCTTTTGTTTAGCTTGCCTTTCAGGTGTTTAATGACAACAAGAAAAGTAACTAAATTCTTCTCACAGGGAATTCTCTATTCCAAATGATGCTCTTGTAACATCTCCCTTTCCTCAGTTTATGTGAACTGATTTATAGACAAAAAATGGTTATGTCTGAAAAGAAAATATAGATACTGCCCAAGAGGTTAAGATCCCAGATCTGAGCAACATCTCAAGAATAGGAAAAAAGACTACTCAAGAGAGAAAGACTGTCATCAATAAAAACTTTTCTCTCATTCGCAGAGTGCAGCCTAAGAAGGACCCTCAGCATACCTAGCACCACCCCTCATGACCTTATTTGACATTAACCTGTCTCTCTATTTTCCTTAACACCAGGCTTCAATAAACCTACTGACTCCCAATATGTTTGTCTCTTAAATTTTAGCAGAGCAGCTGGCAGCAAGAACCTTGGGTTTGGTAAAGAGAGCTGGTCTTCCTGCATTCAAACCATATGCATTTGGTAAATCTAGAGACTACTACCTTTGAATTTTCTGTGCCTCATTTCCATATAAGATGGGAACAGAGAAAAACATAATATAAATCTAATGTACTGATGCTTAGAAAATGATGAATGGGGTATCAGAAATTATTCAGTACCTAAAAGTAATATTATTTCTGTTGAAGAAGCTTGTGGCTCTTAATTGGTTATAATCTCTATTATTCTACCTACTACATTTACTGTTAAAGAATTCTTCTAGCTACTTAGTGGCCTGGCCCAAATGAATTATTCTCTCTATCACTTCACAGGTCAATAGGAAAAGCAATACTGCTTCCAACTTGTCTTCTTGTTTCTGCTTCTCTATTTGCCTATAAATTTTCTTTTTCTCACCTAACTCATAACAGACCAAAGTCATGCCTCCATCTCGCTAAACCCTGTGAGGTCAGTATTGCTTAGATTCCAGAAAACATTTCTTTACACCATGATTTTTCCAAAATCACCAGCCGTGGCTTTACCCTCCTCATAACAGTATTATGGATGGCTCTTTTTTTTTAAGTACTGTGGGACAGAGGAAAAAGCATTTCTGATTCAAAACTCAATTTGAATCTAATCTTTACTTCTATATTCTCTGATGTTAGGCATCTGTCTGTCTTATTTGTAAAATAGAGAAAACGTTGTTGCATAACTCCTTTGAAATGCAATTTTTCCTAATATTTGTTCAAGTGTCTCCGACTCAGAACCAAAATGAATAACAGACCAAAACTAATAATTCCATTGAAGTCCATAGTGGTGAACTAATGAGTTGGAGTTGCTTAAAGGAATATGAGCAGGAGTTAATTACAGGTAATCGAAAAGTGAATGTATCATCTAAACATCTTCCTGCTATGGCTGCTGCAACCCTGGAACTCTCTGAAACATTTAAAGGCAGTTGGACATGACAACCCCCTCTCGCAGGAACTGATTACTGCATCTATAACTTTGGGGCAGGACACTGAATAGTGCAAGTTTCAGCTTTGTCTACTTTCTGAGTCTCAGGAGCTTTCCTCCAGAGAGGATGTTTCAGTTGAGGAAATTGCTGTACATCACTGAATTAAGTCAAATGATGTGTTTAAATATTTAAGTTCTGTCTTCTGATTTTGTGATGCAAACACCTTAGTTCTTTCTAGGCATATCTGGCAAGCTCTGTTATCTGAGAGACAGGGCCTTATCTTAGCTGAATCTCAGCCTCCATAAAATGCCTATGTGTGAACATAAGTAAATGGTGGGTTCCTCTGTCACAAAAGTGACCTATGTTACTAGTGACCTTTCTAAAAATCAAGAAAATTGAGTTGAAATCAATTAAGAGGTGAGAATTTATATAGCTAGAAATATGTTTTATTCCATTGTCCTGCTCATCATTATCTTTTCTATTAATTATGTTTTCCATGTGGTAAGATGCAAAATTAGAAGAAGGCTGCCTTTGCAGGTCTTTTACCATTTCCTTGTTTTGGAGATTATAATATAATTGAATCCTTTCTCTCTTCCCTTTCTACCATCCAAACCCTCCCAAAAAGTGAGCCCCTTTGCTCTTTCCAAATTCATGGCCTATTTTTCCTTAATTGCTGTTGCTAGAGATCTAAACCACAAGTATTTAAAATTCTGGAATTGAAAAGTAGTTTACACACACACACACACACACACACACACACACACACATACAGAGTGTAGAAAAGTCCACTTCATCTCATCCATCACAAAGGCAGAAAATACAGAAATGTATTAGGGAGAACATGGAAGTACATCAAAAACAGTCTAATTTGTTACAGCTACTATGTGTTTTATTTTAATGGAGTCTGAAGAGCTGTCTGCTTTTGATTTGCATAGATGTGGCACTTGTTAAAGAATAACCTGAAGTATATAGCCCCATCAAGTCAACTTACACTTCACCACCTACAGGGGGAAAAAGAAACAAAAACATAAAACAAACAAACAAACAAAAAACCACTGTGGTGGGTTGAATCTGCTTGGCCCAGGAACTGGGACTCTTTCGAGGTGTGATCTTGCAAGAATAGGTGTGGCTTTGTTAGAGGAAGTGTGTCACTGTGGGGGTGGGCAATGAGACCCTCCACCTAACCAAGTGGGAACGTTCACCTTGTAGCCTTCAGAGGAAGATAAAGAACTCTCAACTCCTCCTGCACCATGCTTGCCTGGATGCTGCCATGCTCCTACCTTGATGATAATCGACTGAATCTCTGAATCTGTAGGCCACCCAAAGTAAATGTTATCTTTATAAGAGTTGCCTTGGTCATGGTGTCTACTCACAGCTATAAAACTCTAACTAAGACACAGAGGCAAGTAAAATGATACAGAGGCAGTGTTTAACCAAACTTAGCAAATACCAATGGATTAGTAGGTTAATATTAGATTATATAAGAGATAGTATAGAAATTAAATAAGTACAAGTTTCAAAATGTATCAAGATTGTAAAAACTTTGCATTCATTAATAAACTAAATAAATGGTTGAAAAAATTTATAATTTATTATTGAAAATTATGAAAATAATTAAAACTAGAGTATATATCTGTGAGAAAATTAACATTGCTTAATATCTTCCAAATATTAAAACATCATTTACTGAATTTAGTTTTTAATTCAATTTAATAATGAACTGTCATGAAAGAGTAACCATCACATCTGTTCAGATAAAAGAATGGCTCACAATTTCATTCCACATGCACAGTGTTTAGAAAGTAGGGTCTCAATTCAATGTTCAGAGTTTGCCTATTAGAGAAGAAAAGAAGTTTTGAGACAGTATTATAATTGGTTCTGATATACATTTGTTCATGGAAGTAAAAATAATTTAATTCAGATTCCCAATTTATTATTTAAATGTCATGTAAATATATATAACATCTCTAAAATCTCAGGGTTTCCTTTCCTTACTTATTAGAGAAATATATATATATATATATATATATATATATATATATATATATAATTTGTTTGTTTTACTTATTTTTAGCTTGTTTGTATTAAGTCCACAAATAGTGCAGCCTTTCATTGTCAGTTGGCACAAAGTAGCTAATATTAATTTTTATGGACTCAGCTACTATTTTCAATGTCATATTGAAGCATGAGGCAAGTATATTGAGATTTCTATGCAGAAACTTTATCAAATACCCTTTGGGGAGGAAAAGCAGGGAGGAATTTGTACCTGACAAAGATGTCATCTGATTATTGTCCATGGGAACAGTTGAGATTAATTTCTTCATAGAAGTAGTTTACAAGGAGGTCACTACCACGCAAGTGTGGTCTTCAGAATTGGTTATTGGTAGTATAATGCATTTCTTCCCATAATTCTGTTTTAAACTCCTATTGCGCTTTATTTGAAGGTGTTAAAAAAGAAACTGTTTCTGGTGACATTCTAAGTAGAAAGAGATATAATTCCTTTATAAAAAAAAATCTATTCTCTACTATAGAGAAAATATGTTAGATTCAATTTTTTTAAGTTAGAGCTGGAAGATAGTACATAGAAAATTACCTCAACTATTGCATTTAAAATGGCCTAGAAATGTCTTGCAAAATGAAGTTTATGGTGACTATGTAAAGGGGAAGAGATGCATGGGTTGATTTTTTTCCCTAGAAAATGACTGAGAATATTTAGTGGCACTAAGAAAAATTTTCCTGAGAGTAGCACAAAGCTGTTGTAAATGCACAGTGGTAATAATTCTGCTTTGAAAACGGCAAAGAAAGTATCTGAAAGGAGGAAACAAACCTGACTGCTGAATGAGAAATAACCAAAAGGTCCAGGTTGGGAAGAGTCCTTAACCATGATTAGACTGCGTACAGCCCTCATAAGAGGCATTGATTGTATTGTAAAAGCGTCCATCACTTGGAGTTAGTAGGCAGAATTGCAAACAAAGCCCGCTAGGCCCTTGGATGCCAATCAGTTCCAAACGACTCGAATATCTAGGATATTCAAAAACAAAACCTTTTCAAAACTCAATTGTTTCCTTTAAATTACTACTTACACAAACCAATGCATGTGGATCTAGCCGATCAATTAATATGAAGTACATAGACTAAACAATGTCAATGATCGTAGAGGTAAAAGTGCAGATAAAAGGCCACTATTGTGTCAATAACTAGGTCCAAGGTTGAGTCCACATTGGTAATAAAATATGCATGACTCTGTGGACCCATCGTAAGGTGCAAAGCTTATTCATGGGCTATACAAAATCATGAACTGAAACAAGCAAGGACTTTGGCATGTTTATAATATTCACACCACCAGAATAACAAGTATAATCATCAATATATCTTGAGATGCTTATTTGTAAAAATAATCTGGATTTGCCCAAATAAAATTTGTGAGTACCATGTGGGTAGAATTGTAGGGACCACAACTTCAGTATCTATATATCCCTACATGGCCTTTCTCTTGACTCTGAGATGGTAGAATACAGCAAAGATGAGCATACTCTCCTGTAAATAAATAAATAAATGAAACCATGTGTGACTTCTTAACGATTTCAAAATTACAAACACATAAGCTTTGGTCAACATTCAAATCCATGTTATGATACCAAAAGCCTTGTTATTGCCAAAGTACACATTAAACTGAGAGTATTAATTTTAAGCTGAGTAATTATAATAAGTCATTATTACTCACATAATTCAAATAAAAGTTTAAAATGTTCTGTCAGATTAGTTATATAAAAATTTGAATTATTGGAAGAATTCATGTTGTTTTTATTTTGATTTTGGTAAAATAAATTTTCTGACATATTTTTACTTGTACAATTATTTAATGCTAAGTACATTCAAAATTCTTCTCAAGTACCAAATATAAATTCTCCATCCAATAAATATGGATGCCTTATTTATCCTAGCATCCCAAAATTGACTTTCCTCTTCTGAATTAGATCTTCCTGGATACTCCCTATGAAAATATCATAGCATTTGTCATTTTTCAGTTGGTTTCTTTCAAATAATATAATGTCTTCAAACTTCATCCACATTATTGATTGTGACAGGCTCCTCTGTTTTTCTAAGGCTAACATTTCTTGATGTGTACCTCAGCTTTTGAAACTGAGCTTGCAATCTGATATAGGAATAACACTACTGAATGTGGGTATCACATAGCACCAAAGAGAAAATGGCGACAGCAAAATGTTTCTCAATACACAATGATAATAATTAATCCAACGTCAAATGAATATGAAGTGTTTTGGGTACTATTCTGTATGGTTCACTAAGAGATCTCTGCAGCCTTCTCTCTGAGATTTTCATTGACTGGAATGTGATGTACAACACTGACACATGCTAAAACACCGCATCTCTGACCCAAACCTATTATGTGTTATGAAATGCAGTGTAATTTTAATACACATGCAAAATTTTCTGCACTAATAAAAATAATGAGTTCGTTAATTATGGAAAATGAATAACTATAATGCCTCCTATGTTCATGATCAGAGGTATGTTTCAAATTAATGTATCTTGATTAAGTAGTGTACAAGTATTTAATTTGTAAATTCCTTTTATGTTGTTTGATTAAAGTTTTATAAACAAAAACTTATTCAGTAGATTTTAGTTTGAGATTGGGACAGATATCTGTTTCCTTACATGTAACATTAATGCTACATGAATGAGCTTCTTAACTTCTCACTTACCTCTTAAATTATGTATATATTTACATATACATATGCATGTATATATGAAGTATGGGAAGTGTTATATATAAGAAAAGTGGACCAGTTGCTGGAAATGGGATCATATGATTTCCTAAATGTCACAACAAAATTTATATCATTTATTTTCAAAGCAAATTGTAAGCAAAGAAGTTAATTACATCCTTCAGTTAATCCACTGTGCTAAAATGTAAATAAAGTATTATAAATTGCAAGGGTCCCAAAGTAAATATATTAAGTCTACATTTCTTATATAGCAATTATGTCATGGCATTTAAAGTTTTAAAGCAGAAAGTGTGCATGTCAGGTTTATCTGTGAATGTCAAAGAATTTTTCCTGTTGTTCTAGTGAGAATACAAGCCCAGGGTCATATTTTGTATGCAATAAGGCATCGACTGCTCTTCTTTCATAGCCTTAACTACTTCACTAATTCGCATTGCCTATCAAAATATTTGAATGAAATATGAGATTTGGAGTGCTCAGAGTGGAGATCAGCCTCAAGTTAAGAAATAATGTACTGTGTGATATGATACATGTGTTTTGAAGTTTACTTGATAATAATTCTCAACAATAATTAAATTAAAATCATATAAAAGTTAAAAAAGCAATCACAAATGGGGAAGGAAGGAGTTGGGAGGGAAAGTGGACAGAGTTCTGGGGAGGAGAGAAGAACCTGATATGCTATTGGGCAAGAGAAAAAGACTGAAGCCCTGAGGGCCAAAAGAAAGAATGGAAACAGGCAACCTCAGGAGGTAGGAGGTTGGGGGTCTCAAGAATGCACCAGAGACCGGGGAGGTGATAGACTCTCAGGACTCAAAGGGAGGGAACTTAGATGAAATGCCTAACAGTAGGAAAAGAGAACTTACAGAGCCCACCTCCAGCAGGATGACAGGGCATCCAGAGGGAGAGGGTTGCCATCTTATAGCCAAAACGCTTGACCCATATTTGTCCCTGTCTGAAAGAATTACAGGAATAGAAATGGAGAGGAGCCTGAGAAAAAGAAGGTCCAGCAACTGGCCCAAAATGGGATCCAGCTCAAGGGGAGGTCCCAAGTCCTAACACTATTACTGAGGCTATGGAGCACTCACAAAAAAGGACCTAGCATGACTGCACTCTGGAACACCCAACAAGATTTGCACCCAACCAATGGACAGAAGCTGTTGACCTCTGTGGTTGAATTGGGGAAAGGCTAAAAGAAACTGAGGAGGAGGGTGACCCTGTAGTTAACATGGACCCCCAAGATCTCTCAAACACTGGGACACCAAACCGGCAGCACAGACCAGCTTATATGAGGCCCCCAACACATATACAGCAGACAACTGCTGGTTCTGGGTTCAATCAGAGATAATGCACCTAACCTTTTGTGACTGGAGGCCCCAGGGAGTTTAGAGGCCAAGTGGGGTGGGAGTTGAGGGGTGGGAACATCCTCATGGAGACAGGGTGTTGGGAGGAGGTATAGGATGTGGAACAGTCAAAGGGTGGCTGCAGTGAGAAGGGGATAAAATCTGGGGTGAAAATAAAAAGAATTTTAAAAAAGTTACAACTTGTGAAATCCATAAATACTGTAGAGAAATAATGTCATGTACTATCATCCAGGTAGACTCCCCAGGACTTCTAAACTTGGCACATGCTGCATAGAGTAATGGACAAAGCTGAATTCTCTCCTTAATTGTTGCTACTTGTTTTTTCATTGGCTTTTTGTCTTTCATTATGACTATACCTTGCTATTCAGCAAGTCATTATAAATAACAAAGAATTGCACTAATTATGTCATGAATAAGTGAAAGATTTGCTGGCAGAGACATAAGTACCACTCAAAGTTACTCACTCAATCTTCCTATGCAACATTACTCTTAATTCATTCTAGAATTATACAGACATTAGCAAGATATATAATTATGGTAGTAATTTTCTGTAATATTAGAAAGTCATATAAGTGTTAGCAATGGTATTTCAAATGAAGAAAGATAGAAGTACCCATTTTACCAAACTTAATCATCAAAGAATTACTTACCACAATTGTTCATCCCAAAGTCTACCTAGACAGTCTACCTTAGAACACACCATATCTTAGTAAGACGCAAATATAGTTGTATTAAGTTATTTGTGAAAAAGAGCAACTATCAAAAAGACCTATTATATTTTCTTCACAAAACTGAAGAGATAATTTTATGCAAATTGTAGGTCATAAATATAAAAGTATAGAGTCAACAAATGGCTTGCTGGTTCCCCCTGAACCACACTAAAAAGAAGTTAGCCGCACCGTGTCCCTAAGCCACAGTTTCCATTCTACAAGTCTGATAGCATTCCTGGAATACTGCTTGAACAAGCGCTAATAAGGTGAACCCTCCCCTGCCAAAGCCCTTCCTGCCAATTCCCCTACCAGAAGGGCACTACCTGAGCTCTTCCTGCATTCAAAGAGGTTCGTGGGCACCAGGGATATCCAGATGAGACCCCTGTTCCCCCAATCCCTTGTCCGTGGTTCCACTTGGGCACACCCAGCAGTGGTGAGATGAATATTGTCCCCTGGACTCCATTTTATGCCCCACAAATCTGTCTGCATTCCAGAGGCCTATTGGCACCAGGAGAGTCTCCCCTGCCCCCAATCCCCTGTATGCCATGTCCTCTTGGGAGCTCACTCAAATAGTGAGAGTACCCTGTTCCCTGACTTCCATTTTCTGTCCCAAGGTTCTGCATCCATTCCTGGAGACCTAAACAAGACTAGCATAACCAGGTAGTACCCAGCCACAGGCCCCTTGCCAACCGGTTCCCCCTGGTAAACCAGACCCTGTTCCTTGCACTCCATTTTACACCATTTTACACCCCTGAATTCTGACTGCACTCCCCACTCCAGGGACAACCAGATGGCTAAAGGCCACCACAAGAACATGATCAACAAGAGCCAGGGCAACATAGCACCACCAAATCCCAGGTAGACTAATATACCAAGCCCTGGATATTTGGTGGTTTCTTAGAAGACTGGAAGTAGTCTACTCCAAGGCCCAACTATACCACTCCTGGCATATATCCAGATATCCACAATACCCGTGGACACTGGTTTAACTATGTTCGTAGCAGCTTTATTTGTAATAGCCAGAAACTGAAAACAACCTAGATGCCTCTCAACTGAAGACTGGGCAAAGAAAATTTGTTCCATTTACATAATGTAATATTACTCAACTATTAAAAACAATAGCATCATGAAATATGCAGGCAAATAGATGGAACTAGAAAAGATCGTCCTGAGTGAGGTAACCCAAACCCAGAAAGTCAAATTTAAAGTGAATATTAACCATAAAGTTCAGGATAACCATGCTACAATTCACTGACTCAAGGATGCTAAATAACAAGAAGGGTTCCAGGGAGGGTACTTGAAACTCACGCAGAAGGGGAAATAAAATGGACATCAGGAGTGGAGGGAAGGGGGGAACAGAGTGGGAGAGGGAGTGGGGAAGGAAGAAGAAGTTTCAAGTCTGAGGAGGACAGAGAGAGCTGTAGTAGGCAATGGGGGGGGGGCGCACATTTCTGGGACAAGGCAGAAACTTGGGATAATGGAAACTCCCTGGAACCCATGAGGGTGACCCTATCTAAGACTACTAAGAATACGGAATATGGAACCTGAAGCAGCTAACTCCTGTACCTAGGCAAGACTTCCAATGGAGAGATAGGGACACCAGCCACAAAGCCTTTGACCAACCAACAATTTGTCCTGCCTACAAAATATGCAGACATAAAGGTTGAGCAGAAAATGAGGGAATAGCCAACTTGTTACTGGCTCAATTTAAGACTCATGCCATGGGAGAGACGCCAACCCTGATACTACTAATGATATTCTGCTACACTTTCAGACAGCATAACTGTCATTGGAAAAACTTCCCTCGGCAGCTGATGGGAACATATGCAGGGACCCACAGCCAAACATTAGGTGGAGCTTGGGGAATCTTGCAGAAGAGGGGAAGGAAGGATTCAGGGAGCCAAAGGATCAATGACACCACAGGCAAACCTCTAATCAATTTACTTGAACCCACAGAGATAGCCTGAACCACGAACTACCACCTATGCCCCCCTACACATATGTAACAGATATACAGCTTGGTCTTCATTTGGGTTCCTTAACAACAGGAGAATGAATTATTTTTTACTCTGCTGTTTGCCTCTCTTGGATTCCTTTCCTGTAACTGGGCTATTTTGCTTAGCCCCAGTAGAAGAGGATACGCCTGATCCTACTGCAACTTGATGTTAAACACATGTTGATAGGTATGGGAGGCCTTCTCTTCTTTGAAGAGAAAGGGGACAAGAATGGGGTGGGGGAGAGAAGAGGGTGGGCCTGGGAGATGAAGCTGGGATCAAGGATGTAAATTAAGTAAGTAAATTATTTAATTTAAAAAAAAAAAAGACAGGAGAATTACTTCTAAAATAAATATTGCTAAGTTTTTCCTCAATCTGCAAATGAAATTGTGTTGAACCTCTGTTTTTATAAAAAATAAAAATATCTGTGTTTGAGTCAAACACACAAAAAATGTCAGTGATTATGTTAAATGATTTAAACTGGTAAAATTTTTTCAAAGTAAATTATCATGTTTTTACTTAATACTTATGCTCATACTTCAACATGGTGCTATTTTTTGTTATAATATGGCACAGGCATGGAAAATCTAAATAGAAAAAATATAAATGAATTAATATTTAATATACTACTTTTAGTCCTTTGTTCATTAGCTTAGTCATTTTTTATTGTATAGTGATTAGACATATATTTAATATATATTTCATTAGGACTAAACAAAATCACTCTAATGTGAAGGAATTCTAACAACAAAAATGGACAGTTTACACTCAGATTCTGTGAGGATGAGAGGATTGCTGGGGAATCTGCTTGCTATGAAGCTAACTCTCCCATGGAATCCATACTTATAGAGTAGTCATTATGACTACAATATGCCAGACATGTGGGACAGGAGAGAAAAAATGTTGCACGGTGAGAGTAATATGGACTCTTAAAGCTTCCTGTCTATACAATGAGTCCTGTCTAAGTGAAATAATATTAAAAAGTACACAAAAAGTATTGTGTTAGTAGCTGTAGAATTATTTGTCTATCAGTGACATAATTGCTTATAAAATAAAAAGGTCAAAACTAATCGTTCTGAAAACTGACATTATCACTGTGGTGTGTCCACTACCTCAAGCTATTAATTATATCATAACCCTATCTGATCTCAACTCTCCTTTTGCAAGATGTACTCTATGGTCACCCAGGTTGCATTACAAACCCTACAAAATTTGCATGAGCTTTATCATTCCAGGACACTGGTGATGTTTTACTAGAGCAGTACTCTCTCTTATTACATACACTCAGAGTAACTTGGTTTAGCTTGTCACTAAGTTTTTCCATTCATCTTTTTGAGGGCTAGCCTCTGAACACAGAGCAGCTTTGCTTGTGGAGTGAGACAGTAATCCAATTACAACTGCCTGACACTATTGACAATCATCAAGTGGAAATATCTCTATTTTGGCTTATATTACAAATATAAAGCTAAGTAGATTTACAGAATATGGTAGTTGCTTCAGAGCAGTTGTTAAATGAAGGTGTCTTTCTTACTTTTCTATTGTTATGACAAAGCACCATGACCAAAAGTATAATTGAAAGCATTTAATTGGGGCTCACATTTCCATGATCATTGTGGGGAAAATGGTAGCAAGCAGGCTGCCATAGTGCTGGACCTGAGAACTTACATACTGATCCACAAGTTGGAGTCAGAGAGAGGGAGAGAACTAACTGAAAATGATGTGAGTTACTTAACCTCAAACCCAACTCCAGTGACACACCTCATCCAGCATAACCACACCCTGTAATATTCCCCCAAACAGTCCAACCAACTTTGGAACATGTGTTAAAACATAGAAATTTATGGGGGTCTTTCTCATTCTAAACAAAACAGAGGTGCTGTAGTTGTGGTGAAACACCATGATACAATGCCATTTATCAAAGAATGAGTTTATTTTGTCTTATAAGAGCATTGAGATATAAATCTATGTTAGCAGGGAGACATCACAACAAGCTACAGGTATGTCAGCCAGAGAATAAATATGAAACCCCACATCTTCAGACACATGGATAAAGCAGAGTGTAAACAAGATCTGAGGTAAGCCTATTAAATTCTCAAAGACCTCTTTCAGGTAACACTTCCTCCAACAAAGCTCTACCTACTAAAGTTTCCATAACCTCCCCAAACAGTATACCATGTATCCAAAAAGTTGAGCCTATAGGAAACATTTGTTCATCCAAACTACCATAAGCTAACATATAGAAAAGAAGATAGCATGTATAAACATTATGATGTATTGTCCTGAAATGATACTAAGAGAAGTGAGAACAAATCCATGCAAACTTAGTGCTGATCAATCCAACATTTCAACCACACACTTATTAAGTTGAGTTTCTTCACTTGTCTTCTAACTATGAATGCAAATGCATCCACAAATTGTCTTTAATTTGTGGATAATTTGTCTTTAATATCACTGGGGAAAGTGTCATTTTATAAGCACCAAAAACTACTGTGCTTAAAGTACAATAACATGAAGATTGCATCTGATGTTTATCTTTTTTCTACATCATTGCATATATGGGGACATTGTGTTCATACTACCTAATAGTTAATGAAGGATAGTAGTTTTTTGTTGTTTGTTTGTTTTTGTTTGTTTGGTTTTTGAGACAAGGTTTCTCTGTGTAGCTCTGACTGTCCTGGAACTCACTCTGTAGACCAGGCTAGCCTCAAATTCAGAAATCTGCTTGCCTCTGCCTCCCAAGTGCTAGGATTAAAGGCATGCACCACCACTGCCTGGCAATGAAGGATAATTGTACAGTAAAGATTTTCGAGGAATGAATGATACCAGCTTCATTCATTTTTTGTGGTCTAATTTGTGCTCATCATGTATGCAAACTCTATTGTGATAATGTAGATCCATCAGTGAATAGCATAAAGACATATCAGAGATAGATGAATAAAAATATGAATTAAGGAGAGAATCGTTGTGACATGCAGACTGTCGCACATACCTTTACCTTCTTTTAGCCCAAGAAGATTTCCTAAGAAATAATTCTTTTAGGAAAAATGGGTTAATGAAAAAAATTGTGACCTTAGAAAGTGGTGCTGATACCATTTCTTGAATTTGATTGAACTTGATATGAAATTTAAAAAGACCATGCATGTACCAAGGTCATATTCTTAGTTTATAAAAAGACAATTGCTATTTTTATTATAAGTGATATTGTTAACATACAAAATATAAAATATTTGCTAAGTAATATTACAACATGTGTGTTTTCACATAGCAAAGTGTAGATGCATGACAACTGTCAGTGTCAGCTCTAGAGTGGATTTTCCTAAATGTCCTTGATGATAGGATGTACATATTTACTAATTAAATATATAACTTGGGGGACTAGGAAGAAGGTTCAGAAAGTAAAGTTGTTAGTGAAAGGACTGATTTCAGATTCCCAGAACACATGTTAAGCTGCTAACAGCAGCAGCACACATCTGTAATTTCAGTGCTTCTTTAGTAAGATGAGAGATGGAGACAGAATACACAGAGGCCACCTAGCCTTTTGAATATAACAGTGAGCAAGAGAAGACCTGTCTCAAAGAAGGTGGGAGGAGAGTAGATACCTGAGGCTGTTCTCTGACTACCACATGCACACCTTAACTCACATATACTTTTACACAAATACACAAAGATTCAAATACATATGCATAGCTTTCCTGCCATCTTCGGTGAATGTTCCAACTTTTTAGTTTGGGGCATCTCAAGGAAATTTGTATTTGTTGTTTGGATTGCCATGTACCTGTGCAGCACAGAATACTGAAATAAACACTGATCTAAGAGATAAAATTGTAATTACTATTTCAGAAAACTGCATTAATACTTTCTAGACAAAATTAATTTGTTCCATTAGTCATTAAATGAATTTATAGGTACTGAGTAATTTAATCTTCATAAAACTCCTAAGTCCTTACCTCTGGTTTCAAGAAGTATAAATGTGAGCTACAGAGATGCAAAAGAATTTACCCAGGTGGTAGCTGGATTCCTAGCTGGCTATCAGATCTTTCAAACATTTTCTTGATTATACATGAGTACTTCTCTAATAATAAAATCCTAATTTCATCTAGTATTACATGTTTAAAACACTCTGTATTCATTCCTACCTAGAGCAAATGATTTTTGCAAATATATAGAAACAATAGCTCCAGGGCCACAGTCAGATCTGGAATAGTACATACTAGAATTTAAAATGGACAACACCAGGTAGATACTAAGCACAATCTCCTAAAATTTAACTTCCTGTCCCTGCTGAAACAAATTTGTTATTTTGTAACAAAATAGATTTGTTATTTGTAACAAATCTGAAAAAATATCAACACCTTCTTGGCTGCATACAATATGAACTAAGAAACACAAAGCCTAGAGAAATGGGTTCTAAAATTATGGTTATGTAGCTGTTACTAATCTGTTACCAGATCTGTTACTAATGGTTTATTTGTAACAAATATAATTGCCATAACATTAAAGGCTACATACAAATAAAATGAAAACTCACTTAATCTTCCAGGAGTCAAAATTCCAAAATGAGTCTTGTGAACATATCAGCAGGGCTGATTTACTCTGAAGAATTCAAGGAAATAAAAAAGACAGTCCACTCATTCTTCTATGTGTAGAAGCTGTTGACATATGTTGTCTAACAGCCACAGAATTTCAATCTCCGCTGTCTCTCTCATAATGTTTTTGTTTGTTTATTTTTTTATTTCCATTCAAACAATTCAGAAAAGTATCAACATTATTAAAATAAGCCAAAATCCTAAACTAAACCTACTTCCACAGTGTCTTTTGCAATGTTAGTTAAGACATGCTCATGAGTTCTGGTGACTTCCTGGTTCACTGTACTAGCTGGTTTTGTGTGTCAACACAAGCTAGAGAAAGGAGCTTCAGGTGAGGAAATGCCTCCATGAGATCCAGCCGTAAGACATTTTCTCAGTTAGTGAACAAGTGAGGAGGGCCCATTATGGGTGGTACCACCCCTGGGCTGATAAGAAAGCAAGCTGAGCAAGCCAGGGGAAGCAAGCCAGTAAGTAACATTCCTCCATGGCCTCTGCATCAGCTCCTGCTTTCTGAACTGCTTTGAGTTCCAGTCCTGACTTCCTTTGGTGATGAACAGCAACATGGAAGTGTAAGCTGAATAAACCCTTTCCTCCCCAACTTGCTTCTTGGTCATGATGCTTTGTACAGGAATAGAAACCCTGACTAAGACAATCACCATAACAAGAATATCTGAAGAAGCAACAATAAAAATGTTTCTTAACTCAGTTGTCACTGAGCTGAGCTGAATATGTCATTGAAAGGATGGAGATCAAATAAAATGTAAATATATGTATGTGTGTGTGTGTGTGTGTTTGTGTGTGGTATGTGTGTGTTTGTGTGTATGCATATATATGTGTGCAAAAATAAAAGTATTGGTACTGATAAGTTACGATCCCTTCATCAAGTGTTTCTTTCTTATTAGATAGCAACCAAGTTATTGAAAGGTAAAAACTCTCTAAGAATCATCTAACAATTGATACTTGTCTATTAATGAAATATGTTTCTATTGTTTATACAAAATCAGTAGATAATGTCAGTGTGAGCTGAGAACGATGACCTTTAGCTAGACATCTGGGTCCTGATAAGGTATATCAGGAGGCTCATTAGTTCAAGACTTTTCTGGGCTATAGAGCCTAGAAGCCTAATGAAACAAACTTAGGTATTCCAGAAAAGTTTAATGAGACCGCACTTGGGAAGTGAGAGGTTCTAATGAGCTACTTACAAGGTTGAGGAGGAAACTGACCCATAAGCAGATCGTGGGGCTGCTGGAGGCCAGAGGACTAAAATCTTAATGATGTCCCCTCTATGGGATAACAGGAAAGAAAGCATTACCTCAGGTCTCTATGCTTTGAAATGATTCCAATGATGCTGATCAAATGAAGAGCAAAAGAGTTTCTTGTTAACTCTTAAATTGCCATTATCCTTTAGCACATTTAAATTAATACATGGACAAGATAAGAAAGGTTGCTTGGTAGTTGAAACAAACATGAATTGCCTAAATAGATGGAGTCAGCTTCATAACCATCATTTTAGAACACATTTCTCTAGCCTTTCTGTTTCTTACCTCATATTCAGTGCAACCAAGAAGGTGTTGACATTTTCCAGACCTGGAGACTGTTGAAGTGTTTCCAGAATAAATATCACCTTAGGGTTTGGGTTTGGCAGCATATTGTGAGACAGCTATATGTGTCTTGTGAATGGATTGTGAGCAATGAAATCAAGCTGTTTGCAAAAGCAATCCTGTGGACTAAGGCAAATGAACTGATCTGAAACTAGTGGACCCTTAGAGTTGGCCCTGAAACATTACCCTGAATGACTCCAGGGTATCACTTCAAGCAGATCATTTATATATTCTACACTTGGGAGTCTCCATTTGTACAAGACAGACACTGTATGTTTGCCATGTCCTTACCTTTTAAGACTACTTCATAAGCATAAAGTTTCTAATACTTTTGTAAGAAAATTGAATGTGCATAAAATTAACATAATTTTATCATGTTATGTTCAATATACTTAAAATATCCCTCTACTTGCTTTGACTAATAATAACTCTGATGAATTTGCTTTAAAGGAATTATTCAATATTGTTTGTAATAAGAAGCACCTGGAAAGAAGTTATCCAGAAATTGGTATTTGGTTATCAATAAAATATATTTCAAATATTTATAAAACATATTATGATCTGTAAAGGATGATGCATTCTGGGCATAGTGATAGTTGCACGTAGCTGCAAGTTTCAGTACATAAGAAGTAAGAAGGAGCTGGAATGTCAGCCTGGACAGTTACATAAGGAGACCTTGAATCACAAAAAACACAGAGTAACGCTAATGAAATTCACGTAGCACAAATGGAAATCACAGACTTAAAAGAAGTAACCATGAACTCTATTATTAAAGAGTTCTAATATCTAACATCTAAGGTATCTTTTCTAGAAATGCATAATCAAACTCAAGTTATGTCTGGGTCAAAAATTGAATATTGCTTATTTCATACATTTCTGCAAAAATTTAAATGATATATAATCCTAAAATTTCCAAATTTTGTATTAGAATTGTATAATTAAAGCTCCAATAGGAACATTCTGAAATGCTACCTGACTTTTGTTTTGCTGTCCTTTCTTTCATCTCCCAGACTCATCCTGTGCTACTGGCTACACTGAAAACTCTCTTTCTCTGTCTCTGTCTGTTTCTGCCTATCTGTCTCTGTCTGTCTCTGTCTCTCTTTTCTCCTCTGCCTCTCTCTCTCTCTCCCTTTCTCTCTCCTTTTCCCTCTCTCTTTCTCCCTTCTTCTCTTCCTCCCTGTAACTCACAGTGCTATTTAAAAGTTTTGGCATTCACTGTACTCTGATAGAGTATTCTACAGAGGCCTTCAGGCTCTGTCTAACTGACTCTCTTCCTGACTGCCCTTGGGTCATCCACACCACTGGCTGTAAAATGCCAACAAAAAGATTAATGGAGCATCTGCCTACACCCTGATACCTTCCTGGGGGAGTTTGCCTCCCAGGAGTCACCAAGGGGGCAGGGAAAATATGCAGAAACCTCCTGGGAACAAGATGTGAAGACAGCTGGTAGATTTGGCAAGCATATCTCTGAAGAAACTTGTCGTGCAGAAATAATGTGACCTGATTCTCAAATCTCTGTGAATATACATTTTTGACTGAAGTAAAAAGAACATCTTACTCTTTGAGTGCAGCTATTTTCAAAACAGTGAGCCAGATGCACTCAGAAGCAGGTGTAGGTACAATCTCATTTAATTCTTGTATCAACCTCAGTGAGAAAATAAAATGTCCGTTTTAGTAATGAAGAGTACAGAGCTCCGAAATTTAACATGTTTCCAATTATACAGCTGTATGCACTAGAATTCTTTAGCCTTCACAAATTGAAGAGAATAACCTTCAAGAATTGAAGAAAATGAGATGAGTCTAACCATGCTGATATCCAGAACACAGTTAGGCAAGAAGGCTTGTTTCCCTTGCACCTCAAGAGAACCATAGTCATGCCAAGAAGCAATCATGAAAATGACTCAATCACACAGGACTCCTATTTTAGCTGCTCTGACTTGCCAATTAGATGTCCACCCTTTAAGAAAGCAACTTTCCTATGTAAACCAAGCTCAAACTGACTATTACTACCTTGAATCTGAGGTAGCTGCCTTCCCAGCATCATACCTTCCCCAATGTGGTTTCTTCAATAAGTCTTTGCACTGGGAGGTTGAAAGAGGTCAGAGAGCCTAATTGGGATAGTCCTTGTTACAAATACTCACTATGACGAAAGGCATACTGCAACAGCAAGCAAGCCTCTGGTCACTCTGAACTTCTGGCATTGCAAATTGACTGTTGCTGCCTCTCACCAAAACTCAGAGGTGATCACCTGCTTTCCTTTTGCCACAGACAATTGTCAAAGATGCATCTGGGCTTCAATTTCTCATTCTTCTGACTTACAAGTCTAAAGATTTCATTTGAAAATGCAAATAGAACAACCTAAAGAGGCTAAGACCTTCCCATCAATAGGCTCATTCCTTTGAGTCTTCTACTTTATAATATTAAGTCAAGAAATGATCAAAGTTGTAAAGATGAGCTATAGAAGGAAAAAACCATCAATTCAGGTTCAGTTGTAAAAAGAGACTCCCCAAGAGAAGAACTGGAGGGAGGGAAAGCCTTTGTTGTTGCTCATTTGTCTGTTTTGCAGAGCTGGGAATTCATAGTAGGAATATGACTTGACAGGAACAAGGGCCACTGTGACTCTAAGTCTCATAAATGACAAACGGTCATACGGATGTATAAGCCAACACATGTGAGAGGGCTGGCAGGTACAGCACTAGTCCTGGAGACACCAGAGAATATACAGTGACTCCATTCTTCATCAGCTGGTGTTTGTCACCTATGTGACCTATGTGAGCTCAGAAGCTCACAGACATTTTCCTGTCAGGAGCTAATTCTCAGGAAAGCAGACCTGCTCCTTTGCTTCTCACATATCTACCTGGCATGAAAAGAAACTAGATTGCACTGGTTCAAATGGTGTTTAATATTCTGAAATCATAATTTGAGCCATAAACTCTGTTCCCGTCAAGTGATTGCTGTCTGGGGATTCTCACAGCAGCCTTCGGTTTGGAAATGCTCAGATCCTTCCCTGGCTGTCACTGGCTTGTTTAAGTGACCCCAAGCAAATGAGTTAAGCAGCTCTGGGACTCATTTTTTTCATCTCTAAAGGAGGGATAAAAATACCAGCCACCTGTTGTGAAGATCAGGGAGCTAATGTCTCCAAAGCTTTCAAACCTCTGGTTCTAAGCCTTTTGCTATCAACATATTTAGAACAAAGACACTACCCCATTGCTTTCACCCAAATGCTGCACAGAAAGAAAGAGGAACACACACACACACACACACACACACACACACACTCACAGAATATTTGAGTTCTAAAAGGCTTGAAGGTTATTGTATTAGTTTGAATTTCAAACTGTTTTTCTCTGTTGTACTCTTGGCACTGCCATTTTTTAAGTACAGCACTTCATTTGCATAGTAATTACAAAGTTTAACAAATAGCATTAATGTCTGAAAGAAAGAGGTACACTCCATTTAAATTACTGACAGTATTACATTACACATTTTTAACTGCAAGTTAAAAAAAATAAAAAAGCAAGCTATTGCATCCTAATGTGCCTTACAGATTCCCAGTGCTCAGCAATATTTGTGCTTTAAGAAGGTAAAATCTCTTCCTGTGCTCTTTAGCGACTTCTAAAACCCTATTCATAAATACTGATTAGGCACTATTTCACCATAGGACAGAGCGCTGCTGGCACAACTCCCTACTCAGAGCCAAATTGGAAACGTTAGTACAGTAAATTAGGCCAAACGCTCTAGCTGTACTGTACATGAAAGATCATCCTTAATAAATAGATGCTAATGTGGCACTTGGATCGCTTAGAGCTGTAAATGTCAGCCCTTCATCTTGATTCCAGAAAGTTGAGAAACAAAAGACATTTCAGCATTGTGTGCTGTTTCAACGCAAATAAAATGAATAACTAGCAAACATGAAAAATACCATTTATTTTGAGAATTCTATTTAAACAGAAACTTGTTCACTTCTTACGAGGAGTGTAAAGATGGGAAACATCTGTACCAGCATCCTTAGGACAATATGGTAAAGGCTTTGGAGTATGTAATAAGTTAGGCTGCTTTCCTCAACACAACCATTAAAAATATTATTGAGCAGAATTGAAACTTCTAACAGAGATGTCTCTACTTTTTGTAACCCACCTATTGGATGTTTTCATCAAAGATACTGAGAAGTGTCTTGATTTGTATTTTCCTTTCTGGTATATCTATATTAGACATATTATTTTAGGTAATCTAAATCCATATTCACTGGGCACATTTATTCATATTTTGTTCAAGATAAAGAATATCATACATTCTTCTGGGTAAGAGTTGTATTTTTGCATGGATACTTTCCCTCTTTTGTTTTTGTATTAATGCAAAACACATAAGGGTAGAATGGAAGAAGAGATAAAGAGAGAGATAAAGACAGGGATGACTGAATTGAGCAATTTGAGCCCAAAAATATATAAGTTCAGTTCACTCAAGTAAAGAATTTTTTTTTTTTTATTTTATCATTATGCCTGGCCTAAGGTAAAACAGCCTACTTTCAATTATAGAATGTTTCATTGGAATAAATATTCATATATGCATATATGTGAATTTCAAAGAAGAGAGACTAAACATGAGTGATACAAAGCAGATAATATAAAAGACATTTGCCCTGGCTACATTGCTTTTTCAAACATCCTAATTCACTTAGTGATCTCCCTGGAGGATGGATTCCTTGGGTTAATATCAGCAAACAGGTAGAATTAATTAGCATACTCACTAATGTAGAAAGCAGCTGTAAGCTTTCTGTATTAAAGGCTCCATTTTTTATTCACCATTTTAGGTTGAAACATATCTTTCCTGACTATTGATCACTGTTTAAGTGAAAAATTAGAATATGCCTTGGGTATCTGTATTGTCTGGAATTTTGTCAATTTAACACAAGCCAGAGTCATCTTAAAAGGGAGACCAAATATATATATATATATCTCCTCATCAGATTGACCTGCCTATGGGTACATCTTTGGGCATTTTCTTGATTGATAATTTATGTATAAAGGCATACCATTAGGGAAGTGCCACTCCTAGGGAAGTATTTAAGAAACAAACTGAACAAACTGTGAGAAGCATACCTGTAAGCAGCATTTTTCTATGGTTTCTGCTTCAGGTCCTACCTTGAGTTCCTGCCTTGGCTTCCCTCACTAGCCTATCACCTAAGCAGGGTATAAAAGTCAAATAAACCATTTCATCCCCAGGCTGCTTTTGGTGGTAGTATTTAGCACAATAGGAGCCTAAGTAAGACAATATTCTTATACTTTAATTTTCTATATATACAATGATGGTACAGCATTTTTGATGTTTTTATTTTTGTGGTCTACCACTCTATTACAGTTTGAAATTTTTCAGGAAGGTATTTTCTTTAGAAAAAACTTTATTTTCTAAAATGTAAAATATACTATAGTCGTATCCTCTGTCAGATTCATAGTGTTTTCCCTAAAAGTAAGACATGTATTATATTTATGTGTTTATCCACGCATGGATGGTAAATGGAATAAGAGTTAGACAAACTCCCTAGTAGGCAGATTGATGGGGACAGGAGCCATAACTAGGTAATAAAGGTGATCAACTTTCAAGATTGCCACAGTCTTTCTTGCTCACCCTCCTGATATGAGACAGCATAAAACATGGTACTTGTATATTTTTTCTCCTGCCAGGAAGCCCCCTGCTGCTAGACTGGCTCTACAAGATCCAGATCAGATTAAGACACACTATACACATACTATGGACTAATTAACCATCCTAATTTTCTTCACACTTACCAAACCTGAATTACTGGAGGAAAACTCTTCAGACACTTGAAACGTCCAGATCTTGAACTCACTCCCCAGTAAATGACCTTTTTCACCTACTGATTCTGTCTGCTCCTGTTTGCAGGGTTTCAGCTTCCCCAGCTCTTACCTGCTGGGCTCCAGACTGGCCCTCCGTTTAATACTTTAACTGGCAGAGAAAATAAATTTAAACAAGACTCCTAGACTGTATCACTGGGGAGATATCTGCAATAAGGATTTCAGTATTCTGCTCAATTACTTCTCTGTTATACTCAACAAAGCCTTTGAACTTGATCGAATCAAAATAAAACTCTAGTAAGAGTTCTGCTTTAAAATTGTTTTTGATCTCCCTACTGTGGGCTATCCACTGTTTCTGTCTTCTCAAAGATTTATTTCTAATCCTTACCATAGCCAAAGCAATGGTCTTGATTTAATATGAGATTCAATACCTCGTTCACTCACATAAAGAACAGAAACCATTATATATTTTTTGGCTCAAACACTTTTGTGTCTCACTACAGTGTTCTGTGTTATAATATTGAATGACACACACCTTTGTAATATTGATTGTCAGCAATCAACATTCCTTTATAGAATACTGTTTCAGAGATAATTCAGAGTATATTTTAAAATGTCACAATAAAAATAATTTACGTCTTTTGTAGGTCACATAGATACAGATAGGCATAGGATTAATTCTATTTAATTTCAGTTGTTACTTTTCATTGTAAATGTCACAAAATAACAGACTGGCCATTTCATTTGCAAATGATCAGATGTATTATACAGGTGAATTGGAAGAAGGGATCCCAAAGAAGCACAATGATTACATAATTATAAGGAAGATGTATAATCTTGAAATGTGCATTCAGGTCAGGTAATAGAACAAGGCCAGGGACTTATGCAGACTTAATGAAAATGAAACATATCTCAGGTTCTTTTGTGAAGCTATAAGGTAGTATGTAGCTGGATGCAGGTAAGAACTCCCAAAACACAAGGTTAGTAGTAACAGAGTCTATGATTTTCAGGGAATTGCCATGGGCAAAATATATTTCTTCTGAGAGAATACAGATATAGTGTTACAGTGAACTTAAGGATGATGTTACAAGGCTTTCATGATGCTCCAATGTGAGGTGTCACTAGATACTAAGAGAACTGTTCAAACTGCATGGATGGGTCCAGGAACAGACATGGTTTTAAGTAGATCTCAAATTCTTGAAAAAGGGCAAAATAAGTTGTAAACTTTTTAATTTGTGGATGGGATGAGTGGTTCTTTAAAATATAATCAGAAAAATAAAATGTAATATTAAAATAATCTATATTAGTTTCCAAAAGATAACGTAATATTTGTAAAGAGATTAGATATTATTTAAAAGATGCTTTTATACAGTGTCAATATTTTTGATTAATTTCTACAAGCCTCAACTTGAATATTTACAAGCTTTTGAGAATGAGCAGCATTCAAGGAACATTCATCCAATAAATAGATCTGAATAAGAGTGTATGCTTATTGAGCACTGCAACTGCTTAATTAATGTTAATTGTTCCACCATTCATCATTTTTTTTTCTTTTAAGGACACTCACTCTTCCATATTTTATATCATATCCATCTATAGGAAATACACTGACCAGGTAGATTGTGGTATCTCCTTTAGTCCAAATATATTAAAGACATTTAACCAACCACAGAAAAGGCATGAAGATATTTCCCTTTCTCCCATTTTCAGAAAGAAAGAAGCCATTTGTGCTTTGTGTTTGTTTATCTTTCTATCTACTACCACAGATAGCTGTTTTTCATAGAGAACAAGGTCAAAGAACTTTATTAATCTAAATTTGATTCTGACTACTGTTGCCACTGTAAGATCAGTCAGCTTCATCATATGGCTGTTCTAAACAAGGAAAGTGTACTAAAAACCCACGCAATTATGAGAACATGACTTTATATATCCACTTTACTTTTACTGATTAACTTTCATGTTTCATGTTTCATTAACTGTCAACATGAGCTGAAATATCCCTAACTGATAAACATACTTGCTGATACATTAGCTAGCTAGTCAACAAAAGAATATTTGTCATGTAGGAAAACTATATATATATATATATATATATATATATATATATGAATGAAGACCCATGTAGGAAAACCATATATATATATATATATATATATATATATATATATATATATATAATATATTAGGATACTATAATCACAAATATATAAATAATTATAATGTAATAATTAAAATATAATTATAAAGACATATAATAGGATACTATATACATAAATATATAAATAATGGCATATACAATAGGATGCTTAATAGCCTTAAACAGCTACTACTATCCTACGTTGGTTTCCCCAATTCAGAAAGATAATAAGAGAAACCAAAACACAATATTAAGTTAGACTACTGCTTGTATAGTTTCAGATATGTAATGCACATTCTGTCCCCTGTAAAAACGGCATCAACAATGAACATGAACATAGCCTTGTGCAAGCATCTGCTCCACAGGATCTGAAATAGGAGACCATTTCAGAGGAAAACATATTATTATATGGCTAGTGCTAGTGTGGAATGCAAAAAGAAATTCTTCAGAAATTATTTATGTTTTTATATTTCATTTAAAACTGAACATTACTAAAATTCTTGCAAAAATATTTAAATATCAGTTGTCCATATTTATATTTGTTGGCTGGAGAAAAGCATCATATCATTAGGTATTTATGGCAAGAAATTAAAATGAATATAGAAAAATTAGTTACTAGTAATTTTAGGATATATACTATATGGTCAGCACATTTCTAGACTCCTGCTCTATGGTTAAAATTAGTTTTTACAATAGTCACAAACAATATAAAGTATCTTGGTGTGACTCTAAAAAAACAAGTGAAAGATCTGTATGACTAGAACTTCAATTCTCTGAAGAAAGAAATCGAAGAAGAACTCAGAAGATGGAAAGATCTCCCATGCTCATGGATCAGCAGGATTAATATAGTTAAAATGGCCATCTTGCCGAAAGTAATCTACAGATTCAATGCAATCCCCATTAAAATTCCAACTCAATTCTTCATAGAATTAGAAAGAGCAATTCTCAAATATATTTGGAATAACAAAATCCCAGGATAGCAAAATCTATCCTTAACAATAAAATAACTTCTAGGGGAATCACCATCCCTGACCTCAAGCTGTACTACAGAGCAATAGAGATTAAAAACTGCACAGTATTGGTACAGAGACAGGTAGGTAGATCAATGGAAAAACCCAGATATAAACCCACACGTCTATGATTGTTTGATCTTTGACAAAGGAGCTAAAACCATGCAATGGAAAACAGACTGCATTTTCATCAAATGTTGCTGGTTCAACTAGCACTAAGATTGTAGAAGAAAGCAAATTGATCCATTCTTATCTCCCTATAAAATGCTCAAGTCTAAATGGATCAAGGACCTCCACAAAAAATCAAACACACTGAATAGAAGAGAAATTGGGGAAAAGCCTTGAAAACTTGGGCACAGGGAAAAATTTCCTGAACAAAACACCAATGACTTATGCTCTAAGATCAAGAATTGACAAATGGGATCTCACAAAATTGCAATGGTTCTGTAAGGCAAAGGACACTGTCAATAGGACAAAACAGCAACCAAGACATTGGGAAAAGGTCTTTACCAATCCTATGTCCGATAGAGGGCTAATATCCAATATATACAAAGAACTCAAGATGTTAGACTCTAGAGAACCAAATAACCCTATCAAAAATGGGGAACAGAGCTAAACAGATAATTTTCAACTGAGAAAACTTGCATGGCTAAGAAGCACCTAAAGAAATGTTTAACATCCTTAATCATCAGAAAAATGCAAGTAAAAACAATCCAGAAATGTGGAGAAAGAGGACTACTCCTCCATTGCTGGTGGGATTCCAAGCTGGTACAACTACTCTGGAAATCAGTTTGGTGTTCCTCTGAAAATTGAACATAATATTACCTGAGGACCCAGCTATACTACTTCTGGGCATATACCCAGAAGACGCTCCAACATGTAATAAAGACACATGCTCCACTATGTTCATAGCAGCCATATTTATAGTAGCCAGAAGCTTAAAACAACCAAGATGTCTCTCTAAAGAAGACTGGACACAGAAAATGTGGTATATTTACAAAATGGAGTACTACTCAGCTATTAAAAACAATGACTTCATGAAATTCGCAAGCAAATGGATGGAACTTGAAAATATCATCCTGAGTGTGGTAACATAATCACAAAAGAACAAACACGGTATGTACTTACTGATAAGTGAATATTAGCCCAGAAGTTCAGAACACCCAAGATTCAATTCACAGACCATATGGAGCCTAAGAAGAAGGAAGACCAAAATGTGGATGCTTCAGTGTTTCTTAGAACGGGGGAACAAAATACTCACAGGAGGAAATATTGAGACAACGTGTGGAGCAGAGACTCAAGAAAAGTGCATCTAGAGACTGCCGCACCTGGGGATCAATCCCATATACAGTCACCAATCCCTGGCACTATTGTGGATGCTGGGAATTGCTTGCCAGCCGGAGCCTGATATGGCTTTCTACTGAGAAGCTCTGCTAGAGCCTGACAAATACAGAGGCAGATGCTCACAGTCAACTTTTGGACTGAGCGTAGGGTTCCTGATGGAGTAGTTGGAGAAAGGAATAAAGGAGCTTGGGAAAGGGGGGTTGCAGCCCTTTGGGAGGAGCAACAATGTCAACCAGCCAGAACCCGGAGAGCTCCAGGGACTGGACCACCAACCAAAGAGTACACATGGAGGGTCCCATGGCTCTGGCCGAGGCCAGACATCTGGCCTTGTTGGACATCAGTGGGAGGAGTAGCCCTTGGTCCTGAGGGGGTTCGATGCCCCAGTATAGGAGAATGCCAGAGCGGGGAGGTGGGAGTGGGTTGTTGGGTGGCGGAGCACCCTCATAGAGGCAGGGGAGAAGGGATGGGACAGGGGGTTTCTGGAGGAGAAACCTGGAAAGGGGATAGCATTTGAAATGTAAATAAAGAAAATAACCAATAAAAGAAAAAAATGGAAGAAAAAAAAAAAAGAAAAGAAAACAACTAAGTTCAAATTGCTTACAGGGTAGGGTGAATGTGCTGCAGAAGCTGTGAGTCTGGCAAAGGAGGTAAGAACTAATACTTCTGGGTTTTGTGTAGATGATCATTGTTAAGCCCAAGGATATATTCATAGCATTTGAATTTATAAAAGTATAGTCCCTACTAACCTATCTCTATTCTGTATAGAAATAAGAATCAGGTAAGAGGCTTTGAATTTTACAGTTTGGTTAAGCTTCAAATGAAGAACCAAGCCAATAGTAATTTTAATGTAAGCATGTTTAAATATTTTTAGTCTAGTCGCCTCAAAATGCCTGAGTAACTGGCAATGACTGAGAATCTTCTATATTGTTGCATTACTGCCTTAAGCTGTAAGGCTTCCTTTTATGATAAAAAATAGTTGTTTCGTTTACATGCCTTGCATTTGTATTCTAAACAGAAGAAAGATGGGATTGACAGAAGGAAGGAAGGAAAGTAGGAAGGAAGGAAGAGAAGGGCAGAGAAAGAGAAAAGATGGGAGCTACACAAAGACAGGAAAAGGTGAGAGACAAGAGATAAGGAAGTGAAGTGAAAAGAAGAAAACAGTATATCACTTGAATTTGAAGAGTATATCCTCTAACACATAGAATTTCTGGTTAGATCTTATTACCAGTAACATTTGCCTCAATAATTCGGCTTCATTTAAGTGTTAAGGAAATTGGGAAATACAGCTTTTATTTTTTAGTGCCTTACAATTAGCCAAAATTCATACTATCTGTTATTGGTTCAGAAATGAAAAAAATACATCAGGGAAACTGATACCAAAGCAGAGGCCAGTACCACACCCTAGCTGTGTGTTGCTGAGGTTTAAGCCTCGATAGGTAAACCCTGCAAAGAGGACGGAAGTAGGAATTAAGGGGTATGTAAAAGATGTTCATTTTGGTCTGTAGCATTAAAATGAATCACATGATCTCTGATTTCTTAAATGAGAATTTATTTTGTGATACTGAGTTAATATCTTATCCCATGAGGATTAGTATAACAAAATATAGATTGGGTGGCTTATAAACCATTGTGTTTCTAACAGTTTTAGAAACTGAGATACTCAGAATGACTCTGGCAAATAAGTGGCTATGAAGCTCTTGCTTCTTCTTGAGGGCTCCTATTGTCATAACATTAATGGTAGAATGGGAACAAAGAAATCAATGGTTTTATTGTAAGACTATTAATCTCACTAAAGGAGTCTCTTGTGCTCTAACCACATTCCAAGGCACCAGAGGTAAGGATATCAATAAACCCAAATATTCTCTGTCTAGGCCTTAGAGATTCCTAGAGAAGAAACAACTATGTGTGAAGTACAGTTGATTTCACACAGACTGCATTTTCTGACAGAAAAATCTTATTTCACATTTAGTTAATTTTTAAAGGATTATAAACTATATTGTATATATTTAATATAGAAAAATACTTTCTGAGTTGTTGACATCATTTGTCCTTCAATCCTGGAAACTGATCTAGAAAATACATAATTCGTATTTAAGTGCTATCTGTAACTTTCCTGCTCACTCTTCTGCCACACAAGCAGAGGTTACTTGTCACCTGAACTGGTTTTGTTTATTTTTTTGGAGAGAAATGCCAACAAAATTCCATAAAGTCTACCCTCTGCACTTTCACATTACCCCGTGGTAATGATTCACTCAGAAAACCATTCTGGCAGACCAGCCAAGAAAGGCAGTTGAGGAAGAACATATTTGTTATTCATCTGCCACAGGAGTTGTTGAAACCAGAAAGCAAGTAGCAGGGAAGAGCTAGGGGATCCTCTTGTAAGAAGAAGTCACCAAGTAAGAAGCGTTGTCTAACTCAACTTTTCCCCTCCTCATTTATCCTCACAGACTCCATCTTTCAGGACATTCCTTCATGGAACACTGAAAGAAAAACAATTGGAGAAATGTAGAAATGGCAATGAATGGTTAAGTAAAAAAAGATAAATGGCATGTTATACAGGAATTATTCAGATGTAAAACCCACAAGTGCAGTGTTGGAACTGGTGAGGGACAGAAATAATTTGCAAGGTTTTAAGAAAGGTAGAACACTGCGGTTAAATGAAAGAAACAGACTTATTGTTCATCCTAGTGACTAGTGAAGTTGTAGGATATATTTAAAAATGCTAAAAATAGATTTTAAGCATTCACCAAAATAATATACAGCATATGTTAAGTCACTTGAATTATGTACTCAGTGTACGCACCCATAGATATATATATATATATTTATACATTGTATTATACATCACAAATATTCATACTTTTTACTTGTCATTTAAAGGTAAGATTTAACCAAGAGTGGAGCAAAGACCCATACCCCTCTATCTTCAGGGGAGAGAGGAAGGAGGGGCACTGGAAATCCCCAGCAAATTTAGACAACATAGAAAGTTTGATGCCAATCACTTTTCTATCAGGAGTTTCTATCTCAACAAAACCAAAAAGGTAAAATAAATGAAAATAAACTTTAAAGCTGTGCCTCCTGCAGAATAGTTTTTAATAAAAAGCACAGAGGTGCAATCCAAGCCAAAATCATTAAAAATTAGAAAGCGGTAGGCAAGTTTGAGATGAGTAATTAAACCAACCTTTCATGTCATTAGACTCTCACTGGTGGAAACTGCTGTTGTTGCCTGATTTCAGAAGCAAACTTTCTGGAGTGCCTTAGTTGCTTTTCGATTGCTGTGAAGAGACTACATGACCAAAGCAATATATAGAAAAACATATTGGGGGCTTGTTTATGGTTTAAGAGAGTTACAGTACATGACAATTATGGTGGGTAACATGGCAACAGGTAGGCATTCATGGTTCTGAAGTAGGAGATGAGATTTCACATCCTTATCCTCAAGCAATTGACAAAGAGAGCCAACTGGTAATAACTTTAGTTTTTAGTACCTCAAAGCCTATCCCAGTAAAACACCTTCTCCAACCAGTCTATACCGCTTATTCCTTCCAAAACAGCTTCTCCAATTGTGAGAGAAACATTGAAACCTATAAGCCCATGGGGTCATTCTAAAACAATATATGGAGTAAATGTTTTTTGCTTAAAAAGCTAAGGGGACTTGATAAATTTCATAGTTTTCTCAAATACATCAGTTAAGTTTGAGGCTGTGACTTGGTAAATTTTCTGTTTCTGTATGCTCAAGTACTGAAACTCAATCATCAATACAGCATAATCCTGATTTTAAGGAACAAACCAATTCCTTAAAGAAAATGCTATCACACTTACTGAACATAAAACTAAAATATTTAATATGTATCTAACTATTTAATATTAATTCATAATTCCTCAAGTAGAAATCTGACCAGACAGTGTCATTGGAATTAGTAACAAATACTTATTAAAGTATTATTTTAAATCCTATTGTTTATCTTCTGCAGCAAAAAGGGTGGATTTCTGATTTCTGAATATAGAACCCTCTACATAGCTAACTAAAAACAAAATCATAATAAAACCATATTATGCCGGGCAGTGGTGGCGCACGTCTTTAATCCCAGCACTCAGGAGGCAGAGGCAGGTGGATTTCTGAATTTGAGGCCAGCCTGGTCCACAGAGTGAGTTCCAAGATAGCCAGGGCTACGCAGAGAAACCTCTCTCTCAAAAAAAAAAACAAAACAAAACAAAAAAAAAACAAAAAAAAAAAAAACAAAAAAAAGCAAAGCAAAACAAAACAAAACAAAAAAATATTAAAAATCAAAGAAAGACATCAGGGAGGAAAATGTGTTTTTATATTTAACATATGCTTAATTCAGAAAAGTGACATTAGAAGCAAACTTCATCAATTTAGTAATAAATGCAACACCCATTATCCTTGATACTGATAAGTGTCTGAAAGTTTCCCATGTGAAATCAGAATGGACACCAAGAATATGTCTTCTCCACATTTTTACTCATTCTAATCCTAGAATTTATTGGCCATATAATAAGCCAGGAATATTACAAACTGTGGTCAATGATACTGGTTATCCCTTATAACTTGACAGTAAGGACCTGTTGTTGAGATGCTGTATACTCCAGTCATAGACCATGGAGGCATCAAATTAGTGTGCATCTGCAAGCTTCAATTTTATTGGCTAGTAGTAATAGTGCTGGAAAGTGCTTTGCATACTACCAGAGGGGGTGATCAGGAGAAAATCAACAATTCTACTGAGTTGGAAACCTACCCAGATATGATGAGTAAGCTGGGAAGACATATCACTGGTATAATAGTGGTATAAACTTCATAGGAGAAACCAACAACTTATGGGTGGATTTAAGTTTCAATCCACAAGATGAAACCCATATCTGCCACAATTATTAAGCAGGTAGTCTACCAGTTATTGTCATAAGCTCTGGGAGAGAATTTACTCTGGTTATTTGATTAAATGTTTGTGGAATTATTGTTATACCAAAGTGCCTTTCTCAATCATTCTTTCAATAGAAAATGGTTAACACAGAAACCTGTTACTATCACAGGTATAGAGACTAAGGGACTGTATAGTGGCCCAGTTCCAAAGGGGATATAAAATGTAAATATCGTAACCTTCCTTTTACAGCTAGTGGATTATTACAGAAAAGTGGCTAGAAAGATTGCAAACCTAGGGCTGGAGACATGGCTCAGTGGTTAAGATCACTGGCTGTTTTTCCAGAGTACTGGTTTCATGTGGTAGCTACCCACCATCTGTAAACCCATGAAATCAGATGCCCTCTTCTGACTTCCACAAACATATAATACACACACGTCCATTCAGGCACAGACTCATACATATAAAATAAAATAAATAAACAAACCCAGCTCTCTGTTCCAGAGGCAGCTACAGCTTCTCCTGCAGTTTCAGGCTCATCCCTTAGACACGGTGGTGAAGGTCAGAGTGAACAGATTTGCCTGTATTAGGCTCCTGGTTACCAGGGCTGACTTGTCATCTACATCTGACAAATTAAAGATTGTTGCCATCAATGACCCCTTCATTGACCTTGACAACATAGTCTACATGTTCCAGTATGACCCTCCCCATGACAAGTTCAATAGCACAGTTAAGGCTGAGAATGGGAAGCTTGTCATCAATGGGAAGCTTGTCATCAACGGGAAGCCCACCAGCATCTTCAAGGAGCAAGATCCTGTTAACATCAAACAAAGTGATGCTAGTGTTGAGTATGTCACGGAGTTTTCTAGCATCTTCACCACTGTGGAGAAGACTGGGGTCCACTTGAAGAGTGGGACCAAAAGGGTTATCATTTCTGCCTCTTCTGCTGATGTCCCCATGTTTGTGGTGGGTGTGAACCACAAGAAGTATGACAATTTGCTCATTATTGTCTGCAATGTGCTTCCTGCAAAAACTGCTTATACAAGAAGGTGATGGTGAAACAGGCATATGAGAGCTCATTGAAGGGCATCCTGGGCTACACTGAGGACCAAGTTGTTTCCTGTGACTTCAACAGCAACTCCCACTCCCACCTTTGATGCTGGGGCTGGTATTGCTGTCAATGATGACTTTGTAAAGCTCATTTCCTGGTATGACAATGAATGTGGCTACAGCAACAGGGTAGCGGACCTCATGGCCCACATGGCTTCCAAGGAGTAAGAAGTCCCAGACCACCCACTCCAGCAAGAACAGGAAAGTAAGAGAGAGTCCCTCTGCTGCCAAGTAATCTCTGTTCCAACTATGCTCCCTACACTAAGCACCTCCCTCACAGTTCCATCCCAGACCCCTATGGAGGGACCTAGTTAGCCCTATTCCCTTGAATACTATCAAGAAAGTTCACTGCACCAACAAAAATAAAAGTAGATAAGTAAATAAACTCCCTTCAAAAACAAACAAACAAACAAAAAATAATCTAAGATAAAGAGGAAGAGGATGACTAAAAAGAAATCATGTCATTCAACATATGAAGAGCAACATATGAAGGCATAGTTGTTATGATAGCACAAGCTAATGTCAGACAAAATTCCAACATAGAAGGTGGTGGGAGTAAGCACCAAGCCCTACCCCTAGCCTTGGGGCTATTAGTAATAGCTGCTGGAAGTGATACATAAACATGCAATTAATTTAGCAGACAATTACACCTATACCAAATCATTTATACCAGTGAAATGAAAACTTAGGTTCACCTCAAAATATGGACATTAAGTTCCTTTGTTAATGACACTGCCTCCAATTTGAAAAGTAATAATAAAAAACTACTAATAGGTGGTTAGGCAAAATATAAATGTCATAACATATGTTTCTACTCAAAAAAAGAGAACTCAAAGACACACAGAAGAATTATTCATATTAAAAATAAAGAGCACTTCTAAAATGCTGTATATTTGATGGTGTATTGTATGTATAAGATATTATGGCATTCACAAAATTATTAAGTAGAGGACAGATTAGTAGTATATATTAATATTAAGAAAAGAATGATAGGGAGAAAATGAATGTGACCATGAAATGATAGTGTCCTCACTGCTTAGTTTCAGCTGAAGTTCTTCCATCTGCCTCCCTGTATCATCTGCTGGGATTCTCACACACGTAATCTGACCATTCCTCAACTCCACTGCTGTTCTCAGAGTCAAGTTCTTCACAGATCTTCAATCTCATGTTCTAACCCCTGCCAATCCATGGCATAGGTGTACTGAGCCAATCACTGCTTGGGGTCGTTATTCTATTTTCGGCCACTTCCTTACTGCAATTAAAGATCACATGTGAGATGAGCAACTAAAACCTATAACAATTTCTTTTCTTGAAACAAACTTTGATAAAGAACATCCATTCAGAATGGATGGAATATGGCCAGAAAGAGATTATAAGAAATGGTGATGTCAGTACAGTACATATACATGCAATTAAAAATAAAAAAGAATATAACAAACATGAAATTAAAATAAAACACAAATATTGAAAACATAATGCTTTAAAGGAACCAAGGTCATGATGCATGGGTTCTTGGAAGATGAGGTTCCCAACTCCTCATTGGCTGCTGGAAGAATAGTGATTTTGACTCTCTTTGAGGCTCCTAATGGAACAAACCCTGGTTTAGCTTTTAATCTTAACTCCCTACACATCCCTCCTCTCACTGTTGCCCTGGAGTTAAAACTTTACAGCATGTGTAGGGCTGGTACAAGGCTGAGCCAATAAACACTCTATCAGGACACCCCACCGAAATGGGATGTAGATTGCAGTAAGAGCTGCAGAGACAGAGGCAGTCATTGTCTATATCCATGTTTCTTAACCTGTGGGTTGTGAACCCATTGGAAGTCACATATTAAATATCCTGAATACCATATATTTACATTATAGTTCATAGCTGTAGCAAAACTACAATTATGAAGTAGAAACAAAATAATTAACTTTTGTGGTTTACCATAGCATGAGGAAGTATATTCAAGAACTGAAGCATTAAGAAGGTTGACAACCACTGGTCTACAGTGATGTAGCCCCTGTTAAGTTATCCACTGTGGTGGTTTGAATAGGTTTGTCACTCCATAATCTCATGTGTTTGAATGCTTGGCCCTTGGGGAGTGGCACTATTAGAAAATGTGTCCTTGTTAAGGTAGGTGTGACCTTGTTAGGGAAAGTGTGCCACTGTAGGGATGGGCTTTGAGGTCTCTGTGAGCAAGTCTGTCTAGTGTGATCCAGATCCTCCTCCTGGATGCCCAAAGAAGACAGTCTCCTCCTGGATGCTGTTCGATCAAGATGTTGTACTCTGAGCTCCTCCAAGGTCAAGTCTGGCTGCATCATGCCATGCTACCCAACTTAATGATAATGGACTGAATCTTTGAAATTAAAACTCAGCCCCAATGAAATGTTTGTCTTTGTAAAAGTTGCCTTGGTAATGGTGTCTCCTCATAGCAATGGAAACCCTAACTAAGATATCTATGATTTCCTGGATAGCTTCACATTTATGTTCTTCTCAGAGGCCATGCTTAAATTCAATAGGTCTCAAAGTACACACACACACACACACACACACACACACACACACACCCCATAAAGTGAGATGGGAACAATGGGATGGAACTTAATAGGAAAAGCAGGTGGATGGATGAGTGGCAGGAATGACAGAAAGATAAGAGAGAGCAAATGAATAATTGTTACAGTGTTGTCTTATATACATGTAAGAAATTACCACAGCATGAATTAATTTAAATACTTAAATCCTCTGTGTTGCCCCTCTTTATTTTCATATCAACTGTTTATGTAGGTGGGAATCGAAATCACTGCTTATGATTCTAAAATTTTATATAATTTTGTAAAATTATATAATTTTATATAATTTATATAAAATTTATATAAATTTTGAATTTATATAAATTTTGTCATGCACACTCATTATTAGAAAGAAAAGCAAACAAAGAAGTCCAGAAATGAGAAGTAGTTATTTAGGAGCAACCTTTACATAAAAACAAAAAGGTGGAGAAAAAAGATGAATAAAATTGATAAAAGAAAAACTGAAGCTATTTAAAGAAGCTTTATACAGCTGTTGTTCCTTTCCATACTAAAATGCAATATTAAGTGTAACTACCAATCACTACTCAGTTATTCAAGTGCATTAGCCATGGAAGAGAGTAATAAATTAAGCTCCAGCTTGTTTCTTGTATTGAGTTACTTACTAATGTTAGTGGCAGTGGAATTACTGTGATCAAATGAACACATTTATGTGCACCTGTGTAATTTAAGTGAGACATTAAATCACAAAATGTAAACAACTGTGTGTGCTATTTGTCAGAAACTTCTAGGGAAAATTGTCAACCAGGACTTTATTGCTGCTCTGAAAAATCAGTGCCTGCAGCCAGAGCTAGCAGCAGGCTTCCAATTTCCATGGCAGGCTTTACTCTGTTAAGGTGTCTAGGCTCAGGTTTTGACTAGTAATGTTCTTCTTCAGGTGGCTCATGTAGAAAAAGTGACCTAACTTATTAAGGATCCTGGCCTATAAAAATATACTTTACTTTCTCTTTTCAATATCAAAACAGATTGCTCAGCCATGTATGATCTTGCATGCCTGTGATTCAAAGATGTACAGGGAGAAGTTTCTGAGATCAAGGTCATTCTCAGCTACACAGCAAGCTAAATGCCAGCCTAACCTATGTAAAACTATGAAAACGAGGAAACAAGAGAAAACAGTAATGTGTTCATCTATAACAATGTTATCAAATAGAAATATATGAACCATGTAAATTTAACCACACATTTTACACTGTTCTTTGTAAGGTTCCTAACAAGTGAACAACAACAAATAAAATTAAAATGATATATGTGTTAAACATGTAACACAACTCAGTGTGGGACAGGAGCTGTTGAGCTTAGAACCAGGAATGCGCAGTTGCCATCATATGAAAAGAATAGATCTGGAATACAGTGTATGGGATTCAGAGGAACACCTTAAGATTTTTCCAAACTCCAGTTAACTATAATGCTAGCCAATAACTGGAAAACATTAGAAAAGAAATTATTTAAATCTTCAGTATCCCAGAAACAATAATTTGGTATGACACTTAATTTAATTGGAGGAAAATAGCATTTATAAGATTACCTTTTTTCATTTTGAAGTTAATTTTTCAAGAAAGAAAGAAGTAACCAGACAAGCTTATGGAAAATAATTCATGTCACTGAAATATTAGCTCAAAACAATAAGAATCAAATTAAAAATTAACTGAATTAAATCTTATAGTTTCTTTTATATGGTACAAATTAAACTATAGAAGTGAATAAAGAAGAGAAATTTTATTTTATAAAAGAGTGTAAATCAAGAAGAAAAAAATGTTAGTCAGTTTGAAAGACATAATTTTTAAATAAACAAAAGCAATCCAGAAAAATTATTTGATAATGACTTAATGCACAAACATGGTTAATTTTCAAAATTAAGTCTTAAAAGATTTTATAGCCTGAGGAAAAAAAGCAAGTAATATGTAGAGATTGTTTTCAATAACAAATTGTATTGTAGTAAGTTCATATCCAAATGTATGTCTCTCTCTCTCTCTATGTCTCTCTCTCTGTCTCTCTCTCTCCCCATATATATATGTACACATATAGATGATATAGACATAGAGATAGAGATATATATTTATGCAGCATATACTTATATACACATATATGATACCACAACTTTGTATTATTTAATTTATATTTTCTACTGTATCATTACATAAACAAAATTGCTCAAAGAGTACATAAGACATGATGTGATGGTTATATTTTGAGAGTGGTTAGGACACAAAATTATAGGAGCATTGTAATTTAAGGTATATAGCAAAGAATCACACTTAAAGATACACTGAATGCCAGGGAGGGAAGACAGGATTGGTTGGGTTTATAGGAGAGCACCCTCATAGAGGATGTGGGAGGGGGGGATGGGATAGGGGGTTTCCAAAGGAAAGACCTGGAAAGGGGAAAACATTTGAAATGTAAATCTGTTTCTCACCCATAAACTATAATTATAAATAGGTGCATTTACCTCTGCATAATCTTTGTCCAATTTGAATTATTAAAAGTTTTTATTATATAGAAATAAATAAGTAAATAAATAAAAACAGAAAAAAAAAGATACACTCCAAATGCTGGCACTAGTTATCTTTTAGCCTTTTGTTTCTTTTTCTCATTACTTTTCAAAAATTTCTGAAAGGGAATTTTTCACTTCATAATAAGGCTAATTAAGTTTAAGGGAATATTACAACATAAGCAAAATGTTATGCTTATTTTTTGTTGTTGATTCAGTGTTGGAAATTGTACCTAGCAGTTTAGAAACAGAATGTAAATTTCCAACTACTAGGCTATCTGTTCAGTAAATTCATAAAATCTGAAAGTCATCTTATCAAAACATGCCTGGAAATAAGCCACAGAGTAAATATGCTGTATCACAGGAATGGAAATTTTAAGCATAAAACATTTAAAATAATTTAATGTGGTTTTTAATACACTTAGTGTTTGAAGCCTGTTGACCAAGCATTCTCTTTTATTAACTACTCGTGAAGCTTCAAATTGAAACATCTTTTTGAGATGTAATTTTACAAATGTATAGATAACTAAAGAGGTCTCAGCAGAACTCAAGGAAAGAGTAAAAATTTTATAACAAGATTTAAGTGTGAGAGCATTCAATTTTATACACTGTGCATCTTTTTAGTTAAATTGAAATGCAACTGTCAAAAATACTGGAATGGCATAGCTCATGATGGTATTATCAAAAGAATGAAAATTATATGTCTATAAAAAATTATGGTTGTTAGGTATCTTTCAGGTCTATTTGATGTATGATGTTATTTTAACTTCAGCATTTTCTATTTAGGTTTGTCTGATAATGTGATATTAATGTCATCCATTATCACTATGTTGGGGTCAATTTGTGATTTTAGAAATAGAAGTGTTTCTTTTATGAAATTGAGTTTCTTTGTCTTTAGTCTAACAATGATTGAGATTGTAATATCCTCTTGGTAGATTTTTCCTTTAATATGTTTACAGTGTCTTTCCTCATCTATTCTGAATTGGTTTGGGTTAGAATATATCTTGTCAGATATTAAAATGGCTATACTTGCTTGCTTCTTGGTTCCTTTTTTTAGAAGATCTTTTTCCATCTTTTATCCTAATGTAATATCTGTGCTTGCTTGTGACATGTGTTTCTTGGGTGCAACAGAATGATAGATCATGTTTCTTACCTAATCTCTTAGTTTGCATCTTTTTATTGAGAAATTGGGACCATTAATAATAAGAGTTATTTTTGAGCACAGCTTATTAATTATTATTTTGTTGTGGTGGTGCTTTTCATCGCTCTTTGCATTAACTGTTCTGGGATTATTTATTTCTTCTGTCTGCCTTTGTGTAAGCAGTTACCTTTTTCATCAAATTGAAGTTTTGTTTTTTGTGTTTGTTTTTGTTTGTTTGTTTGTTTTTAGTTCTGTAGAGTTGATTGAGCAGACAGAAATTGATTAAATTTGGTTTTTTATTTTGTAATGCTTTTCGTTCTCCATTAATTTACTGTGATTGATAGTTTTGTTGGGTATAGTAATCTGGCCTGGCATATGTGGTCTCTTTGAGTTTGTAGAACAACTGTCCAGGTCCTTATGATTTACAAAGTCTCTTGAGAGTCAAGCTTTATTCTAATGTGCCTGCCTTTATGTATGAGTTGGTCTTTTCCCTTTAGAACTTTTACTATATTTTCTTTTCTCTGTATATTTGGTGTTTCAATTATTATGTGTCATGTGGAACTTCTTTTTTTTTTTTTGGTCCTGCCTAAATGATGTTCTGTTTGACTCTTGCACTTTAATAGGCATTTTATTTATTTTTCTTAATTTGGAAATCTTCCTTCTCTGATTATGTTAAAAAGTATTTCTCTACCTTTAATCTGCGATCCCGCTTACTTTACACCTATTATTTGTAAGCTTAATCTTTTTTATAGTCTTCTATATTTCCTGTATTTTGTGTGTGTGTTTAGACTTGTGTTTTAGTTTTCAGGAGGTGTGTGTGTAGGGGGGGTGAGTGTGTATATGTTGTGTGCATGCGTGTGTGTGTATGTGTGTGTGTGTGTGTGTTTTACTTTTGACTAAGCTATGCATTCTTTCTTCTTTTTCTTCAAACTTGAAATTTTCTTTTTTTATACTTTTTAGTTTGTTAATCAGGATTACCTCTGAACATATTGTTTGACTTCTTGAGTTTTCCACTTCAAGAATTATTTCAGTTTGACTCTTTTATAGTAATAACTCCCCCCCCCCTTTTTGGTTAAATTCTACTAACTTTTCTTTACTGGCTTTTCTTATTTTATTCATTTCTGTTTAATGATCTTCATTGAGATATTTAATCATCTCTACTTTGAAGTTCTTGAACATACTCATACTTTCTCTTTTAAAGTCCTTGTCTTATGCTTCAGCTACATTGGTTTTCTCAAGACCTAATACAATAAGATTTCTTAAGGAAAAATACTTCCTGAGTTTGCATATTGGTGTTTTTGAACAGTTATCTAGATACTTAGAAATATCATCTTTGTGGTGTTTCTTGGTATAGACAGATGGTCTAACCTTTGTTGAATGAGTGATTGCTTCTTTGGTTCCTGTTACTCCAAATAGATCAGTTCTGGACTAAAAGAATGTTCTTTCATTTTCCATCTTTGATCACTGTATTTATTTTAGGATTTAAATACATATTTTTAAAGGAAAGATATGGCTTTCTTTATTCTTTATTCATTTTAAAAATTGAAAATGAGTCTGAATAGTGAGTCTCATGATCTACAGGTGTTGTCATTGGTGCCAATGTTCCCGCTGACTTTAATGAATTTGCTATACTAGTTATTATAAGAATACATTTAAATAAACTGAATTTAGAGCCTGAGATGTCATTAGTGAATGCCAAATTTACACAGTAATCAACCACCTGGGAAAGAACTCCCAGTATAGAATTGACTGGGTTAGGTTGGCTTATATAGGATTATTGATTTATAGTTAACTTATGAGGGAAAATCCATCCTAAATGTGGGCAGTATCACTTCACTGGAGGGACACTGGACTCAATAAAAACAAGAAAATAAGAACATCTTTGATATAGATACTCTAATTTATATTTCTCTGCTCTAAAATGGGTATGTAATGTAAATCTTTGCTCTCAGATTCCTTCTGTATTTATTAAAATCCCTATATTGATAGACAGTAACCTCTCCAGATATGAACCAAATAATCTCTTTCTCCTTTAATCTGTTTTTTTCAAAAATTTTAATGGATATTTTATTTATTTACATTTCAAATGTTATCCCCTTTCCTGGTTTCCCCTCTGGAAATTCCCTATCCCATCCCCCTCCTCCTGCTTCTATGAGGGTGCTTCCCCCATCCACCCACCTGCTCTGGCTTCTCCACCCTGGCATTCCCCTACACTGTGGCATTGAGCCTTCACAGGACTGAGGGCCTCTCCTCCCATTGATATTCAACAAGGCTATTCTCTGCTACATATGTGGCTAGAGCCATGGGGCTCTAGAAACCAAAAGTAAAACATCAACCAAACCACTATTACTCTATCAAAAAGTGCTAAGAAGAGCTAGCGTGAAGATTCAGTTTTAATAGAGCTCTCTGTTATATAGGCATTAGAAGCAGGATAAGAATATGAATAGCCATGTAACAAGCCAGGCCTCCCTTTATGTCAGCAAGCTCAGGTCTAAGCGTGGAGACAAGTAAAAAGAGGAATGCTGGATCTTGCCTTCAAGGCTAGCTGAAAAAACAAAAGTCCCATATTGACAGACACATTATGTCTAAATATAGAGACAATGGCCTTGTCTAAAATTAATAGAAAGGAAATAATACAAGCAATTTGACTTCCTCCTCTGAACTCCATGTGCTGAAAAGAATTTCACTATTTAGGAAATACTATTTTTACTAATAATGGGCAAAATGAAGAGAAATATTGGAGGTAGCCAAATATGTTCAAACCGGAAGAGAAGTTGTGTGATGGGAGTAACAAGGAGGTGGGAAGGAGTAATATCAAGGGGGAATAAGAAAAACCACTTAGAACCCTACTATCTGTTGATTTGACTAAGCAGCATAAGACAGAATTTAAAGGCAGATGCCCCTTAAGCTGGGACAAGTCCAGTCTAGAAATATCAGATAACTAAACCAAACTCTCACTACTGCATGTGGGATGGCACTAGAGAAGTTGTTGTTCAAAGAAGACACAGAAGCATGTAAAGGTTCTAGGCATACAAAGTGTGGGCTTTACTTTCCCTCTTATCTTTCCACCAGAGAAATTCAGTAAACCTTTATTGCTGAAACGTACACACACACACACACACACACACACACACACACACCTTGTTTAGAGAAATCAATCTGGGACTTAGGTGGAAGGTTTCTCCCTGCTGTTCATTTTCATAGTGCCAGATGGTACTATGCAGGCTCTTTCTGGAGGGGTAAAGGCATAAACTGATCAACAGTTTTACCCAGCTGTGAACCTTGTAAACTACAATATCAACTCGTCAGGCAAGTTAGTGGAATAATGGCAGGGATAGGGAGTAGGGAGCCTATTACTTTATTTTAGCTATTTTAGTGTCATCCACTAACATCTAAGTATTCACTTTTGCCCCCAAACAGAAGTTTCTCTCAACCTTAATCAAAGAAGTCATTCCTTGCTGTGAGTAAATGATAATGCAAAGATATAGCTGCACAAGATGCTGAGAATAAAGAATGTTTGAATGCTCATTCCTTAACAAGACATATCAATCCCTTGAGGCTCAGGCAACATTAGAGGACAAGTGAAAAAGAAAGTATAACCATCAGAAGGTAGGGAGAAATATTGCAATGGTTTTTCCTAAACATGTCCCAGGAAAGAAAGTAATAAATTCATAGCATTGTTGTCTACTGACACTGGGCTCATACAAATGCATTTCTCTTAATAGTCATTTATGGGTGGAGAATTGTCTTATAAGAGCTTACAACTTGCTAACTGTCTATTTGTCTAGAACTCACACCTCTGGTCATGTCTATGCAGCTATGTATGGAGGGCTTTACCTGAGAGTGGAGGACATACCTTGAGTTTAAATGGCACCATCCTGTGGACTAAATGAGAAAAAAAAAATGGAAAAATGAACTGAGCATCAGCTAGCTACCTTACAAAGTCTCTAAGAGGCATTAGATTATTGCAGAATTAAGATACTAGAAATTGCAACAAGAATTTCTACCACATTGTTAATGCCTAATAATTTTCCCCCTTCTGGTTGAACTATGATGGATATAGGTAACTTTTAAGTATACTTATTAATACTTTTAAGTATTATTTATTTTTGTTTGTTTAATCCATTATTAATTCCATTAGTATTATTCATATACTCTTTTTTATTTCTTACTTTATGACAATTAAAATATAATTACATTATTTTCTTCTTCCTATTCCTCCCTCCATCCCATTTCCTGTATCTAATTACTGTCTTTCAAATACCTGGCCTTTTTTATCATGTGTGAATTAGCACTCCTAACTTAAATGTTTTTACAGAGAAACACACAGGTATGTTTCACACACACACACACACACACACACACACACACACAAACAGTAGTCTGAGTCAGGAATTGCTAAACTATTATTCACAAACAAATAAATATCTTATGTATTTCCTGTAGTTTATAATCTTAAATCCAAAACCAAGTAATTCTGGGAAAGTGTATTTTCTATGCTTTACACAAGAGAAAATGAGATTCAGAGGTGTAAAATTGCTTCAGTGAGGATGGCTCTCAAGAGAGGGCATTGTTGAGATTATACCCAGTCATACTCTCCAGCTGGCCACAGGCTGAAATTTCATGTCCAGCACCATTTTGCCCTCTACCTTTTCAAACCTCTGGTCATCCCCACAGAGAATGAGAACAGAAAAGTCTTTTCTACTCCATGTGGGAATTTATAAAACAATTGACTCAAATGTTTCATGCTGCTCTCATGTCTACAAATTGCTTTAGAAGGACAACTGATATTGATTGTGACAGCATAAGGGAGCATTAGTATGTAAACATGTTCACAGGGATGGAATCCACAAGTAATGGGAAATGTCAGTGTGTGTGTTCACTAAACCAAATTAGTAAAATAATTTGCCTTGAAATTTTAAATATGCAAAATGTGAAAAGTATTAAAGATATGAATAAATGTGTTAAATAAATAAAAGTATACTAATTATAAAATAAATGTTCACAAGAATATCTAATATCCTCTACCTGTGCATTTTAGTAAAGAAAAAATATGGCAATTTTCTGTAGTGGAGACATTATTATTTTACATGTTTTATATGTATAAAATTTAAACCTAGGAAAAAATCATAGAATACATGATATCAAAACTGTTCAGCTCATGTGGAATAAAAGAAACTCAAAAAGGAAGGGCACTGAATGTATGTCTTTAGTTTTTATAATCATGGAGAGCTCTTTATATTTGTTTGTGGTGTATGTGTGGTATGTGTATGTGTAAAAAAGGGAGAGTCTCTCCTCTCTCTCTCTCTCTCTCTCTCTCTCTCTCTCTCTCTCTCTCTGTGTTTATTTATCTTTTACCACCCAGAAAATGTAAGGCTTAGAAGAGAATGGGAAGTTAATAAGAAATTTTAAAAATTCAAACATAGCATGCCAACAATGTATTTAATTTTAATTCTCTTCTTCTAACCAATATATGGAAATTACTTCTTTTGGCAGAAGCAATTTCTTTTTTGGCCTGATCAAAGTAAAAAAAAAAAAAAATCCCTGCATGTTTAAATCCATTTCAAACTTCAAAGGAAAGAACAGCCTTGGTGTTGGCTTGGTTCTTGCAAGCAGTTGGGTAAATTGACTATATAATGAGTCCTTGGCTGTCCCTAACCAAAACTTTGTTGGACAGGTTCATTTACAATCCTCAAACAGAATGACCTTCCATCTGGCTTAATGGCCCCTGGATTGTTGCAAATGCGACCTGACATTTCCTTATGGGTAAGTTATTAAATTATATCACAGAACACAATAACATAATTTGGTTTCAGAGCCTAAGTGAAAGTGATCATCCTGCAGATTAAGATGTAAAATTCCTTTGCAAAATTAGGTTATTCATAATCTGATGCATACCCCCTTGTTTTGTCTGCCATATAATAGAATTACTTTCTACAACATAGAAGCTGCAAATATTGATGATGCTGACAGAACAGAAACAGCATTTGGAGGAAGAGAGAGAATTTTCAAGGAGGGTAACTGACTTTTGCTGTTATGTTTCTGCAGGAAAATCACCTGTGATTTTTTGCTTTTACTCCCTAATGAATCGATCCATTAAGCAGTGTTTCTGTCTTTTTACTAATAGTATTAGACACACTTAACACTGTGAGCTGCAATTCCTTAATTCATTCTGAAATGTCTGCCTGGAGATGACTAACACTAATATATTTTTAAATTGGAAGTATCTTCTGGTTAGCTGCTTCTAGCACTTGTGAGTTAGTGAAAAGTAAACCAACATCTCATTTGTTACTCTGCCAGATTTTAAAACAGGTACCTGTGCCCTTCTAATAATCTGGATGAGTTTCAAACAATAAAGTAAAAAAGAAGCAAGACATATTTTAACAACTATTTATGCAAAATGTCTATGAGTCAGAATTTTTGCCTTCAGGAAAGCAATAATGAAGGTAGGATCTGCCAACAAGTAGAATTCAATTCTAGTAAAGCGACTCTACCGGCATATTTCACAGTAAAGAAATTTTATGCTCTCATGTTTAGTTTTGTATTGGCATTACCTCTCTGCCCAAAGCATCCACCTTTATTCTGCTTCCTCCTTCATGCTATTTGTCATTCACACAGTTTGTATGAAATACTCATTCAAGATACTTTTGCTTGCCCTATATATGTCTAGGCTTTCTAAAGATTATCACAGCTATAGAAATAATAATAGCAACAACAATAATGTCAAATAAATCAATATATACAAGGTCTCCAATAGCAGAGAATATTTTAATTCATCTATATCCTAGGGTATTCCCAATGTACTGAAATATACTAGGAATCCAATAACTATCTGTAGACTAGTGAGTTCATATTCTTGAGAAATGGTTAAGAATTCCTTAGTTAGTAGACATTATTTTCCCCTTTAAATAAAGAAATTTAGTCACAGATCTGTGAGGTGGGAATTTCTAGTTTCTCTAGAGACTCAGTTGTGTTGTGTGATCTTTTTCTAGAAACATCTAATGATAGGATGTTTTTGATGAAGCAGACACATGGAAGGATGTTTCGCTGAGAATAGACATGTGGTGTTTTCCTGGAAGCAGCCTGGGAAAGGGACATGTGATATTTTGCTCAAGTGGACTCTTGAGAATATGTGATGTTTGGAAAGGTTATAAATATATTTCAATAGACAGTGAACAACACTGTGTGGTGTTGGTTTACCTTACAATTCTTTGCTGGTCATTGTTTTTCATGACGTAATAGAAAAAAATGCACCAAAGACCTGGTGGTATTCTGGTGGCTTCTTGTTCCTTTCAGGAATTCAGCTGATTGGCAGAGCCTCGAGATTTCTTCTGGATCAAACTGCAATTACTGATTCCAAAATGGTGTTTGTAAGTATATGGAGCTACTGCTGCTTATTAGTGTGAACTGAACTGCTGATATCCTGACAATGCAGATTTGATTCACTCCAAAACACTATTTCCAAACAGGCTCACATTCTTCTTTGTCCCACTAACCTTTCTGTTCCACTACCTCTGGTGGGTGGTGGGCTTGAAGGGAGATTAAAGTATTTAAGTACACTTAACAAAATAGGATTTGAAAAATATAAGCCTACAGATATATGGGATTATATTTCTATGGTCATTGGAGCCAGTAAATGGCAAATTGAGCATTGAAATCAGATACTCTGATTCCACAGCCTGTCACCCTCAGGTAGACTTCACATGTATGAAGCCACCTGCAAAGGAGAAATTCAACAGGAAGCCTCATGGGTCCTCTTTCTATATATATGAGGGTGTTTTGTAGGTGATTATTATCATCTCCTGCCTTTATGGATTTCAAGAAGTGTCAATAAGTTTAAAAAAATAACAGTTCAAGCAAAGGAGAACTAATCATATTACTTTGTGAAATATTATTTCCACACCACTGATGATATCAGCATTTAATTTTTTCATATGTCTTCTAAACTACATCACTTATAACTTTAATTCTCAGACTAAAGTTAATTTGCTGCATAAATATTTCCTCATTTCCCAATATTTACCAGTTTATACATCTTTTAATCTAATTTGATTGTATCCTTATAAATCCAAAATTTGCTTCAGGGCAAAAGTATCAAATTTATTTGAATGCAAAGAGACGGTATGAAATGATGACTTTTTTCTTCATTTATCAATAAATTATTGAGTAACCCCATTTCTACCATAGTCTATTTCCTTTCCCTGACCTCACACACATACACCCTGGCTTTATCCCTAGCTCTTTTCCTTTCTCTCCCCCTTTCATGTGCTATTGCTTTATTTAATTTTGGGTGGAGATCTGTAATGGAGTCAGTGACCACAAACTCAGTTGTGCTCATCAAATACATAGGGGACCCAGGTTTTTGCTATGCTTTATGATTTCTATGTGTTTCTCTGCATCGTGGTAGGAGATCCTAAAGAGTGTCCAATAAATGTCATAGATTTTAAAATTCTGATGTTAAACGCATTTAATTCATTCCCAAAATGAAATGTAACATGATCTCTGAAATTATTTAGAAAACCTGTAAAACAGGGACTGTAATCAGTATTTTACAGGTGAGTTGAAAATGTAAAGCTAGGCAGGATGATAGCTCAAATAACCCCATCCACTCAGGAGACTAGGGCAGGAAGATTAAACAAAGCTTGTGTGGGTTACAAAGGAAGTTCAAGGCCAGCTGGAAAATATTAGTGGTGGTCTACTTGAATAATAATTACAAAAGGCTGTGGGTAGAGCACACATGGAGGCCAGCATGAAGAATGGTGGAAAGTAAGAAAATTCTTCATATTTCAAATTTATAAAAAGACTGCTCAATCAAAATATCACATTTTACAATCTTGTTCCCTACTATTCTTAAAGAAGTTTCTCTCAATCTCTACCGAAAGAGTTCCCAAGTTCCATTCACTGTTTGGCTGTGTGGGTGTCTGCATTGTTTGAGTCAGCTGATGGGTAGTGCCTTTCAGAGGACAGACATGCTAGACTCATCTGCAAGCATAACAGAGTATCATTAATAGTACCAGGGATTGACGCTTACCCATGGAATGGTTCTCAATTTGGGCTGGTTATTGGTTGATCCCTCAGTTGTTGCTCCAGCTTCTGTTTGCCAAAGAACAGTGTCAGTAAGACAAAATGGCACCCTACAGACTGGGAAAGGATCTTAACTAACCCTCCATCTGACCGAGGGCTAATATCCAAAATTTATAAAGAACTCAAGAAGTTAAACACAACAACCCAAATATCCCAATTTAAGAATGGGATATAGAGCTAAACTGAGAATTCACAACAGAGGAATCTTGCATGACCAAGAAGCACTTCAAGAAATGTTCAAAGTCCTTAGTCATCAGAAAAATGCAAATCAAAACAACTCTGAGATTCCATCTTACACTGGAAATTCTTTCAATAGAATTGCTAAAAATCTCAATTCGCCTTTGCTTACATTCTTGCCATTGGGCATATAGAAGTTATTCTGATACATTGACAAGCCTAGGTAGACACCCAAAAGTCAGCTGTAACATTTATTTAGTTACTTGGCAACTTTAAAAAATATATTTATCATGAAAATATCTCACAAGTAGACCAAATAATTAGTTTATTTATTACAAATAAAAACTTGTAGTATAATAATGATTGCCAACTCAAATTTGATTTTAGGTTTTTTATTTATTCATTTATTTGTAAGATTGAATCTCACTATGCAGCACTGATTAGCCTGGAAGTTGCTAGCAAACTATGTAGACCAGAATGCCTTCAAACTCACAGATACACATACCTCTTCCTCCCAAATACTGGGACAAAAGTTTATAACTATCTAAGTAAAGATGAAGAAGAATGGGAGATCCTGGTAACATTATTAATATCTGTATCATCTAAGTGCCTATGTAATTTCCCACTTAAGATCTATGGCCAGATGACTTGAAGTTTTTGTTGTTGTTTTTTTGTTTGTTTTGTTTGTTTGTTTTTAAAACCTGATTATATCTTTTCTCCCTCCAAAATCCTAAACAAGTCATTTAGTTGTTCCAGTGTCTAAATTCTCATCTGCAAACACAGTACCCTTTGTACCAGTCATAGTGTTGCTGATTTCTGAGTTTGATTGTTCATAGTATTTGTTTCAGTTTTAATTTTCTCAGTTTTATAAAATGTATCTCCTACTTCTGAGCCTGAACCTGCAGTCAGCATGAGATAACTGAGAAGGGTACGCAAAAGAGCTCAATAATAGTGACATGTTCAAAGTAAATATTTCAGAATGTATATCATTTGCCCTTCTGGTTTCCCCTAATACTTACTCTGGTTTATCCATAGTGATCTTCAGATTCATCTCCTTTGGTCTATCTCTCATCACATCTTTAGCAGGAACTAAGACAAGATTCCTGAAAGCAGCATGCATATTTATTTTTACTATTATTATCTCTGTTATAATCTATCATAATATTTGCTAATTTCTTTTTTTGTTTTGCCTTCTCTTTGCTTTAGGTAGTTCTTCTATTAGACATGTGGGAAATTTAATTTTGTAGTGATATCCTTTACACTTCAAGGACTTGAGTATTAACCCTAGGTATAGTTACAGGCGTCCTTAATGAAGGAAAGATAGAATCCAACATATAATAATTCTGCTTTAATAGTGAAGAGTTGATATATTGCTATTAGAACAGAGAACATTTATATCACGATTCACCCCAAGTAGGCCTGTTCTTCTCAAAATTACAAGCTCTCATTAAAATGTAAGTTTATAATCATCATTGCAATTTTATTTTTCTGTATAATTTATAAAAACTCGTGATGTTCTATTTAGATACAACAATTAAAATTTCCTACAAAAGGGATTGTTTCTCAATAAAATAATCTAAAACTATTTTTCTACCTAATAATCATCAAGCTTTGAATAACAATAAAAATAACTTATATTTAATGTTGTACCATATTTAGAGGAGGTTAAATCATCCTCCCTTCTCTTTCCTCCCTCACACTTTCTTCTTCCCTTTGTATAAGCGCACATGTGAGCACGCACGTGCACACACACACACACACACACGTGCATGCGCATGCATACATTTATGCACACACACATATATGTATATATACATACACATACAAACACACACTCACACCAACTTATATTTCACTATAACCAAGTAACCAAGTGTTCTGACATTTCCTTATCATTCAATAGCTTCCTATCTTTGAGGATGGGTAAAGAAAAAAAAAAGCACACCCTGACTTTCCCTTTAAGACTTTTAAATGAAGGGGGATATCTCATTCACTTGTAGCACATCTCTTAATTGCTTCATTATATTTTTATAGAGCACCTGAACTGCTTGGAAGCAGTTTAATTAAAATGCTGCTTGTTTTATAGTGAACAGAAATGCAAAAAGCATATATCCTGCAGCACAATCAATCATATTTTTCCCTGCTGCAGACACAAAGTCAGTAACATGCAAGCAGATTAATAAGGCTCTGAAACAGTTGAGTGCCATCAGAATTTAGATATGTACATCTTCCTAGACCCAAGCCTCCTGTGAATGTTACCATGATCTTTTTTAAATCCATTGCAGCATTTAATGAGTCACTTGCCAGACATATTTTGCAATCTGACTACATACTCACTAGTTTTATACGTTTGTGGGAGGAGAAATATTTTCAGCAAAGCAAAATTTATCAGTAGGCAAAAATTCTCATTGTATTTAGTTTCTTTATTATTTTCAGTAGAATTAGGAAACTAAAAACCTAGTTCTGAGTCTTCTGTCAAGACAGCTGTGCTTGGTAGGCTTGATTAAATATCTTATTTATCTGTGCTTATTTGTCTTTCTAAACAAAATAATTCTTCACTAGAGTTAGGTTATGCAATATACTTTTTGTATGTCTATGAATAAAAACATATAAAATCAGAGAACACCAGGGGACAAAAATTTAAGTGGCTCTATAGTAGAAAACAGTTCTTGAGCTATCTAAAAACCTAAGTAACCATTTCCAGAACTTTCTAAAGAAGCTGTGTTGCCTAACACAACACCTTTTGCAATAGTCTTTTACTGTTTACTGCAAAGCAAAACAAACAAAACACTAAAGCCCCAAATGCCACCTTCAGAAACATAATTATCATTTCCCTCCACTGCGGTCCTAAAGGCAATGAACAGCAAGCAGATTTGGAAAGAACAACCTCCCTACACTTTTCATTTGTCTATTTACAATTACAAGGTTTATGCCAAGTTCTTAATGTTTTATACCGGAAACTGGGGACATTTAAATCTTTTCTAGTGTTTACTTAAACCTGTAATGAAGCACTTGGTGAATTACATCTTGAAATATGTCCTAAGCATTTCTATTTCTGACATAGTTGAGGTCAGGTTTGATAAATCTAGACATCATAGTAAATAGTCAGCTATAGATGTACTGTATAGAATATAGGTGGATAAAAATAATGTGATCCCAAGAGTGAGAGAGATTTTGATATTAAAATATGTAGATTATGAAGCAACACTCATGAAATTCTCTGACCAATACAACATTGTGTCAAATGTTCCGTTTCTAATAATTGTACCAGTCTGATTTATTAAAAATATCATTGTGCAAAGAGACTCACAGAGTGATGAAAGTATCATGTGAATAGTGGACAGCTCAGATATTCTGGAGATGATTTTGAATATCAAGAATTATAAAGATTGCCAAACAGCTCAGGAAGAAAGCGAGCCTCCCACTTGTGTGGAAAAGCCAGCAGAAGGAGGAATCCAGACTCAGGGACTGAGGAACAGCCAGGAGGTAAGAGCCTGCAGGCTTCCACCTGTGGTGGAAATCTCTGCCTGGGCCACCAGGCCTCCATTGCAAAACAGCGCAGGGAGAAAGCGAGCCACCCATTTGTGTGGAAAAGCCAGCAGGAGGACTCCAGATGCAGAGACTAAGGAACAGCCCAGAAAGAGAACTGATCTCCAAGGAATACTGACACCTGTGCTTGTAGGAAAGACAAGCCACAGTCAGAGAGAGAAAACCAGCTAACAACAGAGATAACCAGATGGAGAAAGGCAAGGGCAAGAACACAAGGAACAGAAACCAAGACTACTTGGCTTCATCAGAACCCAGCTCTCCTGCCACAGCCAGCCCTGGATATCCCAACACACCAGAAATGGAAGACACAGACTTAAAATCACTTATTAAGAGGATGATAGAAGATTTTAAGAAGGAAATAAATAACTCCTTTAAAGAAATACAAGAGAACAGAAATAAACAACTGGAAACCCTTAAAGAAGACACACAAAAATCCCTTAAAGAATTACAGGAAAACACAATCAAACAAATGAACAAAACCATTCAGGAATTAAAAAAAGAAATGTAAACAATAAAGAAATCACAAAGGGAGACAACCCTGGAGTTAGAGAACATAGGAAAGAAATCAGGAGTCATAGATGCAAGCATCACCAACAGAATACAAGAGATGGAAGAGACAATCTCAGGTGCAGAAGATACCATAGAAAACATGGACACAACAGTCAAATAAAACACAAAATCCAAAAAGCTCCTAACCCAAAACATCCAAGATATCCAGGATGCAATGAGAAGACAGAACCTGAGGATAATAAGTATAGATAATAGGTATAGAAGAAAGTGAAGATCCCCAACTTAAAGGACCAATAAATATCTTCAAAAAAATAATAGAAGAAAACTTCCTTAACCTAAAGAAAGAGATGAGCATAAATATACAAGAAGCCTACAGAATGCCAAATAGACTGAACCAGAAAAGAAATTCCTCCCGTCACATTGTAGTCAAAACATCAAATACACAAAACAAGGAAAGAATATTAAAAGCAGTAAGGGAAAAAGGGCAAGTAATATATAAAGGCAGATCTATCAGAATTACACAAGACTTCTCACCAGAGACTATGAAAGCTAGAAGATCCTGGGCAGATTTCATACAGATTCTAAAAGAACATAAATGCCAGCCCAGGCTGCTATACCCAGCAAAAATCTCAATAATCACAGATGGTGAAACCAAAATATTCTATGACAAATCCAAATTTGCACAGTATGTTTCCACAAACCCAGCCCTACAAAGAATAATACATGGAAAATGCCAACTCAAGGAGGGAAACTACACTCAAGAAAAAGCAAGAAAGTAATCTTTCAACAAACTCAAAAGAAGATAGGCACATAAACAACATAAAAAAATAACAGGAAACAACAATCACTATTCTTTAATATCTCTTAACATCAATGATCTCAACTCCCCAATAAAAAGACATAGACTGACAGACTGGATCCATAAACAAGACCCAGCGTTTTGCTGCATCCAAGAAACTCACCTCCATGTTAAAGACAAACACTATCTCAGAGTAAATGGTTGGAAAAGAATTTTCCAGGCAAATGGTCCCAAGAAACAGGCTGGAGTAGCCATTCTAGCATCGGATAAAATTGACTTTCAACCAAAAGTCCTCATAAAAGATACAGAAGGACATTTCATACTCATCAAAGGAAAAATCTACCAAGAAGAACTCTCAATTCTGAATATCTATGCCCCGAATGCAAGAGCTCCCACATTCATAAAAGATACTCTACTAAAGCTCAAAACACATATTGCACCTCACACAATAATAGTGGGAGACTTCAATACGCCACTATCAACAATGGACAGATCTGGAAACATAAACTAAACAGAGACACAGTGAAACTAACAGATGCTATCAACGAAATGGCCTTAACAGATATCCATAGAACATTTAATCCTACATCAAAAGAATATACCTTCTTCTCACCACTTCATGGTACCTTCTCCAAAATTGATCATATAATTGGTCACAAAAAAATCCTTACCAGATCTAAGAAGATTGAAATAACCCCATGCCTCCTATTAGATCAGTATGGATTTAAGGTTGGTCTTCAATGACAACAACAACAACAGAAAGCCCACATACACTTGCAAGCCGTACAATGCTCTGATCAATGATAACATGGTCAAGGAAGAAAGAAAGAAAGAAATGAAAGACTTCCTAGAATTTAATGAAAATGAAAGAAAACTTACCCAAACCTATGGGACACAATGAAAGCAGTGTTAAGAGGAAAACTCATAGCTCTGAATGCCTCCAAAAAGAAACTGGAGAGAGCATATACTAACAGCTTAACAGCACAACTGAAAGTTCTAGAACAAAAAGAAGCTAATACACCCAAGAGGAGGAGAAAGCAGGAAATAATCAAAATAACATCTGAAATCAACCAAGTGGAAACTAAAAGAACTATGGAAAGAATCAACAAAACCAGGAGCTGGTTCTTTGAGAAAATCAACAAGATAGATAAACCCTTAGCCAGACTAACCAGAAGGCACAGAGAGAGTGTGCAAACTAATAAAATTAGAGGTGAAAAGGGAGATATAACAACAGACTCTGAGGAAATTAAAAAGATCATTGGATCCTACTACAAAAGCCTATATGCAACAAAATTGGAAAATCTGTAGGAAATGGACAGGTTTCTAGACAGATACCAATTACCAAACTTAAGTCAGGATCAGATAAACCATCTAAAGAGTCCCATAATCCCTAAAGGAATAGAAGTAGTCATTAAAAGTCTCCCAACCAAAAAAAGCACAGGACCAGATGGATTCAGTGCAGAAATCTATCAGACCTTCAAAGACGATTTAATACCAATACTCTTAAATCTATTCCTCAAAATAGAAAAGGAAGGAACACTACCCAATTCATTCTATGAGGCTACAGTAACACTGATACCAACACCCAACAAAGACCCAACACTAAAAGAAAACTTCAGACCAATTTCCCTTATGAATATAGATGCTAAAATACTCAATAAAATTCTTGCAAACCGAATCCAAGAACACATCACAATGATCATTCACCATGATCAAGTAGGCTTCATCCCTGGGATGCAGGGATGGCTCAACTCAGAAATCCATCAATGTAGTCCACTACATAAACAAACACAAAGAAAAAAACCCCATGATCATTTCGTTAGATGCTGAAAAAGCATTTGACAAAGTTCAACATCCCTTCATGATAAAAGACTTGGAAAGATCAGGAATTCAAGGACTATAACTAAACATAGTAAAAGCAATATACAGCAAATCAGTAGCCAACATCAAATTAAATGGAGAGAAACTCGAAGCAATCCCACTAAAAACAGGGACTAGACAAGGCTGCCTTATCTCTCCCAAACTATTCAATATAGTACTTGAAGTTCTAGCTAAAGCAATCAGACAACAAAAGGAGGTCAAATGGATACAAATGGGAAAGGAAGAAATCAAAGTATCACTATTTGCAGATGATATGATGGTATACTTATGTGACATGAAAAACTCCAGAGATCTGCTACAGCTGATAAACAACTTCAACAAAGTGGCTGGATACAAAATTAAATCAAGCAAATCGGTAGCCTTCCTATACTCGAAGGATAAACAGGCTGAGAAAGAATTTAGGGAAATGACACCCTTCACAATTGTCACAAACAATATAAAATATCTTGATTTGACTCTAACCAAACAAGTGAAACATCTGTATGACAAGAACTTCAAGTCTCTGAAGAAAGAAATCAAAGAAGACCTGAGAAGATGGAAAGATCTCCCATGCTCATGGATCAACAGGATTAATATAGTTAAATTGGCCATCCTGCCAAAAGCAATCTACAGATTCAATGCAATCGCCATCAAAACCCCAACTCAATTCTTCATAGACTTAGAAAGAGCAATTCTCAAATTCATATGGAATAACAAAAAACCAAGTATAGCAAAACCTATTCTCAGCAATAAAAGGACTTCTGGGAGAATCCGCCTCCCTGACTTCAAGCTGTACAACAGAGCAGTAGTGATCAAACCTGCAGGGTATTGGTACAGTGACAGGCAGGTAGATCAATGGAATAGAATCGAAGACCCAGAAATGAACCCACACACTTATGGTCACTTGATCTGTGACAAAGGAGCTAAAACCATACAGTGGAAAAAAGACAGCATCTTCACCAAATTGTGCTGGTTCAATTGGTGGTCTACATGTAGAAGATTGCGAATTGATCCATTCCTATCTCCCTGTACAAAGCTCAAGTCCAAGTGGATCAAGTACCTCCACATAAAACCAGATACCCTGAATCTAATAGAAGAGAAAGTGGGAAAAAGTCTGGAAAACATGGGCACAGGGGAAAAGTTCTTGAACAGAACACCAATGGCTTGTGCTCTAAGATCAAGAATTGACCGATGGGACCTCATAAAATTATAAAGCTTCTGTAAGGCAAATGACACTATAAATAGGACAAAATGGCAACCTACAGATTGGGAAAAGATCTTTACCAATCCTATATCCAATAGAGGCCTAATATTCAATGTATACAAAGAACTCAAGAAGCTAGACTCCAGAGATACAAATAACTCTATCAAAAACTGGTGAAGAGAGCTAAACAGAAAATTCTCAACTGAGGCAACTCGAATGGCCGAGAAGCACCTAAAGAAATCTTCAACATCCTTAGTCATCAGGGAAATACAAATAAAAACAACACTGAGATTTCACCCCACACCAGTCAGAATGGCTAAGGTCAAAAACTCAGGTGACAGCAGATGTTGGCAAGGATGTGGAGAAAGAGGAAGACTCCTCCATTGCTGGTGGGAATGCAAGTTGATACAACGTCTCTGGAAATCAGTTTGGAGGACCCTCAGAAAAATGAACATATTACTACCTGAGGACCCAGCTATTGCACTCCGGGCATATACCCAAAAGATGCTCCAACATGTAATAAAGACACATGTTCCACTATGTTCTTAGCAGCCATATTTATAATAGCCAGAAGCTGGCAACGATCCAGATGTCCCTCCACAGAGGAATGGGTACAGAAAATGTGGTACATTTACACAATGGAATAGTACTCAGTAATTAAAAACAATGACTTCATGAAATTCACTGACAAATGGATGGATTTTGAAAATATCATCCTGAGTGAGCTAACGCAGTCACAAATGAATGAACATGGTATGCACTCACTGTTAAGTGGTTATTAGCCCAAAAGTTTGAAATACCCAAGAGTCACTTCACAGCAACAGTAGGGCGGAGTGTGAGGTCCCAGATGGAGGACTTGGGGAAGGGACTGAAGGAGCTGAGGGAGTTTGCATCCCCAGAAAGGTAGCAACAGTCGCAACTGGCCTGAACCCCCAATACTCCTGGAGACTTATCCACCAACCAAAGAATACACATGGAGTGACCCATGGTGCTGGCCACATATGCTGCAGAGGAGGGTCTTGTTAGATATCAGGGGGAGGTGAGGCCCTTGGGCCTGAGGTTATTAGATCCCCCAGTATAGGAGAATGACAAGGAGGGAAGATGAGAGTGGGTGGGTGGGTGGGTGGGTGTGGATATTCCCCCATAGAGGTAGGGGATGGCGGAGGGGATTGGGAGGTTTCAAAGGGGAGATCTGGAAAGGGGAAAACATTTGAAATGTAACTAAAGTAAAATAAAATAAAATAAAAAAGGTAATAAAAGAATTATAAAACAAAATGATTAATATTAATATTACTATTATACCCGCCTCTCCCCTCCTACAAAAAAAAATACATACATTCATACATACAACACTAAGACACACAAAATATCTGAACAGAATTCACCAGAAGAGAAGGAAAGATATAAAATACTTTATATATAGGATCCATCTTATTTTCCCAATGTAGAATAAACCAAAATTACATATAGCATCTCTAGGTGCACAAGTAGTTGTCTGGGAAAAAATGATTGACCCAACCATTCGATTGAATGGCAACCAGGAAAAGGTATCCATACAGTAAGAAAGTCCAAGAGGGAACATAGCAGAAGAGGCTGGAGGGACCAAATCATAATAAGCCTTGGCAGGAGTCATTTGATGCTGGACAAATGAAGGAAGAATTAGAGAACTTCCAGAAGAACATTAGTATTGCAGACTTCTTGACAACTGATTTCTGACCTGAAGAACTATAGAAAAATACATTTTTAATTGGCCAGCAATTTTATGATAGTTAGCTCATATATTTGTTACATAGTTGCTGTGCATTAAAATGAATCTGCACATATACATGAAATGCTATTGTTTGAGTAGTGTGACAGAATTTGGTTGTTAACACTTAATAATACACACACACACACACACATCAACTACAGACAAGCTGAGGTCATTTACTGCAGCATTTAAGCCATCTTTTATTCTGTAAAATGTTGTGAGACACACCATCTGATGTTACCACCTATTCTCAGTACTCTCTCTGTATCTTCATTCTGCCCTGTGGAGGTGCTTAAACAAATGAGGACAGTCCAGTCCAGCTGTGCTGAGAGTTGAAACCTTAAAGTTTCAGGTCATGATCCTCTCAGCTCATATTGAGCAACTTCATTTCTCTGTTCACTCAATGAAGAACTGTATTATTGCTGAGGTCCTACTCATAGTCTCTCATATTCTTCCTTTCTTTGCTGATATATGTCAGGTCAATGTCTCATCATTCTGTCACTCCTACTAAACAGCCTTCATTTCCTTTCTGTCTTTCCATCTGATTCTTTCTGAGCACTATCAAACACTTCAGTATTTACTTCTGTTATTCATAGTAAAATTTTCACTCACAAGTATCTTAATCCAACTCTTGGGTTATCCTGCTCATAGTTCATGTTGCAGAATAATTTGTTAATACCCAGCTTACTGTTATTACTGTATTTGTGAACCAACAAATAGCAATGATGGGGAGAACCAGTCTATGTGTGTTTCTACTTTGGCTTGAATAAATGTTTATGTGTTGCTTCATTTTAAACTCAAAAGCAATAGTCGAATTCCTAAGTAGTTTATGCCATACAATTTATCTCAAAAAGCACTATAGAATTACCAATACATATTTATATTCTTTAAGTAATATATTTACTAATTCTTTGAAATTTCATACATGCATACAACGTACTTTTCTCTCATCCATTTCTAACAAACTCTCCAAGTTCTCCCAGGATGTACCAGCCCATCTCAAAGAGGACATGAAATTGAAAGGAAATCTTTGCGTAACTCTAACAAAACAAGTGAAAGATCTGTATGACAAGAAATTAAAGTCTTTCAAGAAAGAAATTGAAGAAAACCTCAGAAAATATATCTCCCATGCTCATGGATTGGTAGGATTAACATAGTAAAAATGGCCATCTTGCTGAAAGTAATCTATAGATTCAAACAAAATTCCAACACAGTCCTTCAAAGACATGGAAAAAGCAACTCTTAGTTAAACATGGGAAAACATAAAACCCAGGGTAGTGAAAACAATTCTTAACAAAAAAGAACTTCTGGGGGAATCATCATCACTGACATCAAGCTGTACTACAGAGCAATAATGATAAAAACTGTATCATATTGGTACAGAGAAAGACAGGTTGATCAATAGAATAGAATTGAAAACCCAGAAATAAACCAATACAGTATGGACACTTGGTCTTTGAGAAGGAAACTAAAAATACACAATGAAAAAATGAAAGCATCTTCAATAAATGGTGCTGGTCTAACAGTGTGTAGAAAAAATGAAAATAGATCTGTATTTGTCAGCTTGCACAATGCTCAAGCACAAGCGGAGCAAGGACTTCAACTTAAAACCAAATAAAATGAATCTAATAGAAGAGAAAGTGAGAAAGAGCCTTGAACTCATTGGCACAGGGGGAAATTTCCTAAACAGAACTTTAATGGCTCAAGCTCTAAGATCTAGAATTGATAAAAGGGACCTCATGAAACTAAAAACTTCTGTAAGGCAAAGTATGTAGTCAATAGGACAAATCACCAACCTATAGAGTGAGAAAAACATCTTCACTAACCTCACATCCAATAGAAGGGCTAATATCTAAAAACTATAAAGAAGTCAAGAAGCTAACCTCCAATAACCAAACAACCCAGTCAAAAATATGGAGTATAGATATAAATAGAGAATTCACAACAAAGGAATCTCAAATGGCCAAGAAGCATTTAAAGAAATGTTCAAAGTCCTCGGTGATCAGGGAAATGCAAATCTAAAGTACCCTGAGATGCCACCTTACACCAATCAGAATGGCTAAGACAAAAAACTAAGGTGACACAACATACTGAATAAGATGTGGAGAAAGAGGAACACTCCTCTACTGCTGGTGGAATTGTGAACTGGTACAACCACTCTGTAAATCAATCTAGAGGTTCGTTAGAAAATGGGAAATAGGCCTACCTGAAGACCCAGTGGTACCATTCTTGGACATATATCCAAAAGATGCCCCACCATACCACAGGGGTACATGCTCCACTATGTTCATTAGCTGTCTTATCTGTGGTAGCCAGAAGCTGGAAACAACCCAGATATTCAACTACAGAAGAATGGATATAGAAAATGTGGTTCATTTACACAATGGAACACTATTCAGCTATTAAAAATGAGAACATCCTGAGATTTGCAGGCAAATGGATAGAACTAGAAATTAATATCCTGAATGAGGGAACTCAGACCCAAAAGGACATGGTATGTACTCACTAATAAATGGATATTAGTGCTCACACACACACTAAAAGAAACACACAAAAAGAAACATTTGGAATACCTAGGATACAATCTACAGAACTCAAGAAGGTTAACAAGCTGAAGGGCGCAAGTGAGGATACCTAAATCCCACTTAGGATGGAGAATAAAGCAATCAGGGAGGTAGAGGGAAGAAGGAACCTGGGTGAAAGAAGGAAGGGGGTGAAAAGGGGAACATGATCAGATATTGGGGAAGAGAACAGGAAAGAAGTCCTTAGGGCCAGCAGAATGAAAGGAAATGTACAACCTCAGGGGCTGGGAGGTGTGAGGACCCTCTAGAATGTACCAGAAACCTGGGAGGTGAGAGACTCTCAGGACTCAAACAGAGAGAGACCTTACATAAAATATCTAATAGTGGGGAAAAAGAATGTGTAGAGTCCATCTCCAGTAAGGTTGTCATCCCACAGCAAAAACTCTGACCCACAGTTATTCCTGTCTAAAATAACTGTAGGGACAAAAATGGAGATGAGACTGAGGGAAAGCTAATCCAGTGTAAAAACCAATTTGAGATCTATCTCAAGGGGAGGTTCCAAGACCTGACAGTATTACTAATGCAATTGTGTGCTTACAGACAGGAGCCTCACATGGCTGTCCTCCGAGAGGCCCAACAAGCAGCTGACTGAGATAGAAGTAGATATTTACACCCAACCAATGGACTGAAGTTGGGGACCATGTGGTTAAATTAGGGAAAGGCTAGAAGAATCAGAGGAGGAGGGTGACCCCATAGAAAGGCCAGCAGTCTCAACTAACCCAGACCCTTAAGGTCTCTCAGACATTGAGCCACCAACCAGACAGTGTATACTAGCTGTTTTGAGACCCCTGACACATATCCAGCAGAGGACTGCTAGTCTGGCCTCTGTGAGAGAAGATGCACCTAACTCTCAAGAGATTTAGGCCTCAGGGTGTAGGGAGGCCTGGCAGAGGTGGTATGTGTATAGGGGGAGCAGGAACATCCTCTTGGAGACAGAGGGGAGGACATCTGGGATGAGAAACTGTGGGAAAGCCAACCGGTAACAGGGTAATAAATGTACTGTAAAAAAGTAAAAGTAATTTAAAAATCTTAAAACACCTTTTGCATGTGATTTAATCATTTGTTTTAAGAATAAAACCTTGACTGAAAGAAAAATAAAGTAAGAAGAAAATAGGACAATCTCAAGGAAAAGAACTTAATAGGCATTGAGGGAGGAAAAGGCAGAGGAGGAAAAATCTAAATATATATTTTGATTTGTAAAAATGAACCTTTTCTCACCAAGGTTGAGAGTACTATAAATATATTGATATAAACAGAAACACTTAGAAGGTAATTACTATCCTCCATAGAAGACAAAGAATTGAAGGACAAAGTATTCTGTGATTTGTTCAAATTGCTCATATGTTGCTCTCTCATGCCAGGGATTGGAAATGGTTCATGATCTATATGCTTTGGTACTTCATAGATACAATAGGCTTTCTTAGAAGAATCTTGTACTAACATAACACTCAGTTTCATTTTTCAGAATACTCATGAAACATGAAATGAATAGAAAGGTTTCCCAAGAGAAATTGTCTTCTCCTGCTACAAAATTCCCAACAGTGAAGTCCTTTCCTCAAACAACCTTCAGAAGAGCAAACTCCATCTCAAATTAGCTCAGCCTAATCAAGCTTTTGTGTCCCTTTTCTCTATCTTCACTTTCTAGTCCCAGAACCTGGCAAAGTGTTCGTAACCTGAACACTCATCAGAGAGCTGTTTTCCTAGAATATGATTTCTTTCTACCTCTGATTCCTGTCTTATTTGTCTGGTCTGAGAGAGCCCAATCTCACCTGTGGTCATAAGAAGGTGAGAAATACTGTATCTACTTGCACATGAGCCTTTTCTCTCTCTTCCTTATCTATCTTTGTCCCATACCCTCTATCCACTTCCGCAGTCTTTGCAGGAGTCACCTTAAGATGTGGTTGTTTAAAAATTGTCTTCTTAACCAGGATTCTCATCAGTCTTCCTCTTAAAACTGATTATTCACAAGCACTGGCAGCTTTTGGTTGAAATCAGACACTCTGTAAGCTTTATATTACTTTACAGTCAGAAACAAAACTTTATCAATCACTTGGTTTGTCATTTCTGAAGTAAGGAATACGTTTGCCCTTGCAGTGATGTGTATAATTTTCAATGAATATTTACATCAATATTTATTTGTATATCTAGTTTAATCTTTCTAAATGATTGTTAGAAAGCAGTTTCTGCATTTTCACTCCACTGTGTACTTCATAACTGAATAGATGGATAAATGAATGAGCATTACTTAAAGCTATCCTGCCATTTTGCCTCCTTTATTCAAGGAATCCTATGCCAAAGATGCTTTTTTACCAAGCATAACCTCCTTGAATAACTGCCAAGTTTTTAGATTAAAACGTAGAATTTTTCATACTAATAATTGCCTGAGTGGATTAAACAAAAGTGTTAAAAAGAGTTTATTATGAAAAATAACCTCGATTTCTCCTGAAGGTACCAAATCAGAGTACAAAAGGAAAGACAGAGATGATGCTTTTAATTTTTAAATATACTTAAAATTGAATTTGGCTTCAATAAATCAGTTTACATTGAATCTGGAAGAACTGAAAGTGACAGAGACTAAGTCATCATAGATTTAAGTGCAGTAGTCAATAACTAAGCTAGCTCTTATTTCATTATTGTTGCTTGTTTTTCTTCTTGAAACAAAGTTTCTTTATGTAGGCCTTGGTATCCTAGAAAATGCTCTGTAGACAAGGCTAGCCTCAAACTTACAAATGTTGTAATTAAATGTATATATCACCATGCTAGACATTGGTAATTTTTAGGTTAGTTCTCTGAGAGTTTCATAAAAGATATTTTGAGTATATTGTCCTCCCTAAACTTCTGCCAGATCTGCTTTTCCTTCTCTGTCCCCCTATTTCTTGTGTCCTCTTTATTTCTTTAAACCTGTAAAGAACTCTTAGTGCTTCTCACTTATTCTAGGATGAGTGGCCATTCACTGGAACATTGTCAGTTTACCAGAGGCTACACATTTAAGAAAACAGTGTCTCTCTCTCTCT
>JADRCH010000140.1:3919562-3971657 GCA_019843965.1 Rhynchomys soricoides
TCTCTCTCTCTCTCTCTCTCTCTCTCTCTCTCTCTCTCTCTTTCTCTCTCTCCCCCAGAAGCTATCTATTGCCATCCTTCCTTCTTTATCCTGACATTTTGTCTGGCTTAGCTGTTGTGAGATCTTGCATGCAACAGCCCTATTGAATCTAGAAAACACTGCTTCTCTGTGTCATCCAGCACTTTTGGCTCTTACAGTATTTCCACTCCTCATCCATTATGATCCTCCTGCCTTTGAAGGAGATGTGTTGTATAGATAACCCAATAAGAACCAATGTCCACTATGTCCACTCTATGTCCACTAATGAATTTTAGATCTCTATTATTTAGTTTCCATTAACTCTGAAAAGAAGTTTCTCTGATGAGCATTGAGAGATGAACTGATATATGGGTATGATGATAAGTTATTAGAAGTCAGTTTAATACTTTGTTTAACCAAAGAATAGTAGCAGCTTTTCCACTAGGGCCAAAAAGAGTCTAGCCACATGTTCTTGGCTAATACTGATGCTAGGTATTGGTTTTTTCCTGTGTAATAAGCCTTAGTCCAATCAGAAAGTGGTTGGCTATTCTCATAACATTCTTAACAATCACTCTACATGAATCTTGTGATCACACACATTTGGCAACTGTTGAATGAACTATAACTTTTATGAGAAATGTTCTCACTAATAATTTGATGCTGTGTTTAGAATACTTTCAATCGACTACTTAAAAAATTCTTTGCTTATAAAATCTAAACAGCATAACACTCTATCACCTCTGAGAATTAGAAACGTGCTTGGGTGACATTTTAAATTTCCCACAGTAATATATAGCATTATTTTATGAATGGTATTTGTTGAGTTAATTGTCTAAGTTCTATACAGCCATGTCTTTATTGCAGAGATAAAAGAGTAAAAGGCAAGTTATAAATAACTACAGGGAAACTACATTGCTAATTATTCCTAATTTATAAAATGTATTAACATAATGCTTAATGTAAACTGAATTTCAATGACATTTTACTATAAAATTGAAAAGTCTAATATATTTAGGAACAGTTTGATATTAAACCATTACTCATATTTTTCCTTGACTGCTAATAGCCTTCTGTTAATAATCAAGAGACATCCAATTAAAATTTTCTGCATCTTATAATGTATTAACTAAATAATTAATGTCTGAGCATAAATAGTTTTTTAAAACATTAAAATGAAGGAATAATTGGAGAGGTTGAAAAGCATGTATAAAGTAAGAAAGAAACAGATTTTCTAAGGGACTAGAGTTGACATCTAATAGATGAAATATACTGTTAACTTAATGCAGAACATTACACATCAGTTAGCCACTCTAGGTGGAGAAACACAGCAGCACAATGAAAATCAAAACAACAGGGTCTTCACTTGGGAACTATGGTCAACATGTTTTCTGACAACTTAAGCGTCATCTTTTTGATAATGTAAGATACAGAAAAACTGAGAAATGGTGTTGACACACAGAGACAGAGAAACAGTGAGAGACACAGAGAGGTAAAGACACAGAATTGACAAACCGACAAACAGAGAAAGATAACTAGAGAAACAAAGACTGAGTCAGAGACACAGAGACCAAAATTATACACAAAAAGAGAAAGAAACAGAGACAGAGAGGTAGCCAGAGAAATGAGAAAGACAGAGACACAGAGACCAAAACCACAGGATTCAGGTTTAAATGCTTCGTGATCAATTGAGGTCAGATCATAAGGATGTTCAAAGTGTTGACAATACTCTGGTTTTCATTAATTAAAGATTTCTTTTAAAAATTTAGAATTCTGATATCCATTTCTACCTTTTATTTATATAAATTTAAAACAGAAAAACCTTGCAACATACAACAGTCATATACCAAATTTTGAGGTTCTTCAGCAAAGTTCTTTGCCAAGCACTTTCTCAGTTTGTCTTCTAGAAAAGGATGCTGTAAATAAGACCAGACTCACAAGCCTGCTGAGCAATTAAATGAGGTACATAATGAAATGTACAATTTTACACATTGACTTGGTTAGAGAAGAAAACTCTAAAGGAATATAAAACATTATTTTGGCATTGTGCCAAGTGACAGTGTTTGTGAGTCTGAATGAATGGGTTGAGGAAGACTATTCCCACACTGTGGGTAGGCATCCCGTCAGCCTTCTGGGAAAAGAACAAATAGAGAAGGATACTATTCTTCTGCACGGGATACCAGAATTCTAGTCAGCTCCCCTCTCTCCCTCCCTCCCTCCTTCCCTCCCCCCTCTCTCTCTGTCTTTATTCCTTTCTTTCTGTCTGTCTGTATCTCTGTCTCTATATATTTTTCTTCTTTCAGTTTGTCTGTCTACCTATCTTTCTTTCCTTTATCCTTCTTTCCTTCTTAATTTTAGGGCTAATACCAACAGTTCCTTGGTTTATGAAGCCTTCATCCATGAACTGGATGTCATTTTTCCTGATTTCAAGGATGTTCCACTTGGTCTGAGCCATGACCACATGTATCCAGCCTGAAGAAAACCTGTCTTGAAACATTTCAACCTCCACAATTACAAAGTCTGACTAATCTATTCATCCTGTATCATCTACCATCTATTGATCTAATTATGTCTATCATCTGCTTACCTATCTTATCGATCCATCCATCATTTATCTCTATTGTCTATATCTATTTATATCTATATTTATCATCTTTATTTCCGCAATCTCTACTATCTATATATCTATTTTTACACAAATTGTTAGCTAAATATTTACTTATCTATTTAATTATGGTATTCACCACTTATATAATTGTATTATTATCTATTTGTTTCTTCTTGATATTAAATGAATTCAATTCTTTGACTCAGTTTTCATTGATATTAAACTATCTTTTCTGATATTCCTAATAATCTTTTCTGTGCTCTTTTTTAATAATAGTTGGCATGTACTTTCATAACCATCTTATATTCACTATAAATTATCTCTCAAGCATTCTAATTTTCTTTCCTTTCCTATTTGTCTTGACTTCTTCTTTGTTTTGCATCACCATTTTCTCTTTACTTTATATTGAATTGAAGAACTGATGCCAATTGTTCCTGCTATATTTCTCTTTCTTACATTCCTTGTTGTTACTTCTGCAATATCAGTGAGGTTTTGTTTGTTTTAATCAAACTATAGTGCCTGGGTTTCACTTCTCGATTTTAACATTGTGGTTTCTTTGTTATTGCTTATTGTTATTTTCAAAAAGACAAGGTCCCTGTAGCCCAATCTGGCCTTTAGTTTTCAACAGAGTCAGGCTGATTTTCCTGTCTCCATCTCTTAGTGCTGACAGTAGTCAGTGACAGGAATTGAAGCAGAAGACTTTCTGCCTACTTGTCAAGCTCTCTACAAACTGAGTTGCATACTCAGTTTCTACCATTGTATTCTTCTAAAATGAATCTATCAACCCTTGTATTTAAAAACTAATAAAAGGAAATTTCTATTACAAATAATATAAATTTAGCTTCCTTGTCCTATTTCCTCATTAATATATGAGAAAGAACATGATCCCTAGTGAAAGACGATTTATTTTTGTAATCCACAAGGCTGCTGCACACTCACAAATTTTGTGTCAGATAAATATTTATCTTATAATTTGAGCAGTAGTTCAATAAGAACTATTTTAAAATTTACTTATTTGACTTGTCCCAGCTTTGACTAAGAAGCACTTCCGCCTGGTTCCTGAATCCTTCTAACATGGCCAAGGGGATTATTTGTGTCATTGTCTTAAAATGCTTCCTCACTTTTTGATTTTATTTTTAAATCGTGTCATTTTTCGTATTATAAGACATTCTGAAATTCTCTGCCAGACACTGGATTTCAAATATTTTCAGCACAATTCTGTACTGATTTTTAAATACCCATTCAAATTATTTTAAATTTATAGTTATTTATGTGCATATATCTACGTGAATGCATGTCATATGCATGTGGCCACCTGCAGAAGTCAGATCAGTATGGTAGACTCACAGGGAGCTGGAGTCACAAATGTGTGTGAACAGATCCTCTGGAAGAGCGATAGATACTCCTAACCACAGAACAATCCTCTAGCCCAGATTTTTCATTTTCTTAATAGTTGTTTGTGAAGCATGTGTCTTTCCTTTTTCTATTATTTGAGAATGTTGTATATGTATACAACATGTCTTAATTTTTATTATGTATTTTCTTTATTTTATAAATGAAAACTATAGTTTCATTGTATAAATTCTAATATTCCCTTCCAGTTTATCTCATGCCCTTTTCACATACTGTCAAACTCATGAGCTTTGCAAACACACTGATTTGTGTCTGGGTTTGTGTGTGTGTGTGTCTATGTCTCTCTCTCTCTCTGTGTCCCTCCTATATAATATAGCCTGATGAGTAATCTTAGAGGATTTTATATACATATATATTTAGGGTTAACCAACTGAGATTGGATTGAATCTTTTTTCTTGGGATGAATCCATAAATAATATTGATTCTCCTTATCTTAGAAGGGAATGTTTGTCTATACTTTTTCATCAGTGAGTGAGGATTTTTTTAATTTTCTCCCTCTAGTTTGACATCGTGTTGTTATTATGGACTTTTTGATTATTCATAACCCCTCATTGAATAACAGAATTTGAGCATCAATATGTTCCTACAATTTCTATGCAACTCAAATCTAACTTCATGTCACCTTAGGAAAAGGATTGTATATGTTAGCCAAGGAAGTCCAGAAAAGATGAATTGATCAGCGTAGCTATGGGAGTACCATATGTAGTGCTGGGTAAAGACTTTGTGGTGCAACATCCGGATCACAAAATATACAGTACAGTAAACAGCCCATTGATGTGTTTTATGAGTTAGCACAATAAATCCATTGGTTCCCAAAAATACAAGGAATAATTAAAAATATTTTCCAGTAGCAGAGATATAAAGAATGTCTGACCTCCTACCTAACATTTGCAAATCAAACCTATGAAGAATTTCACCAACATATCTTAATCTTTAAATGTCAATTAAACATAACAGACTTTCCCCCTTTGTTCATTGTTTTGAATCTTATTTAAGAAGCTAATTACAATCTAATATCAGAAATATTCTCTTTCATAATGGTTCTTAAATAGAATTGTGTAAGTTTAAATGTTAGATTTAAATCAATTCAATATATAGATATAGATATAGATATAGATATCCTTTTATTTTTTAATGTTAGGTTGTTTGTTTGTTTGTTTGTTTTTTTCCACAATCTGTTGATAAGCTACTCTGAAACACAACATTTATTTCAGGATAGACTCAGACTCAGTAATGTCCCCACTATAGACTTTTATGTGTCACAATTGCAAGTTAATATGAGTATATCTAGTTTAGTTACCTAATTCATGTCAAATTTTATTTGTGGTTAAGAAGAGGGTCAAAATTAACTTTTTTCCAGTCATTAGTTCAGCCAATAGATAAAGCATATGATGCAGATATCAGATTGATTCCGCAGTAGGTTTACACCTTTGCATATTCGTCTATGGACAAAGCTGTAAATAATAAATTAAGTTTTAGAACACCCAAATGCAATTAAAGATTCCTAACTATTGTCTGGTGAAAACACAAACAATTCTAAGTACTCTGTGATTGGGGAATCCTTAGGAAGTACCTTGGGGCAAAGGTAGGACTGTCTTGTTTATGATCTTTTTGTTAGGGTTGGATAGTCTGTTCAATTTGTTGTTTAATATCTGAAGCTAATGTTTCTTATATATTGTCTGGTTATTTGTTAGGAAATAAATCTTCCCCTTTCTCTATAAACTCTGGAATCTAAATATATTCTGATTAATGTGCTATATGACAACTCTCCTAGTTAAAACTCTCCTATTTTTATACTAGAAATGGAACAGTGATTAATATATTTCTCTTAAAACACTAGTTCTTTTTTTTTTACAATGTATTTTCCTTTTTATTTACATTTCAAATGTTTCCCCCTTTCCAGATCTCCCCATTGGAACCTCCCTATTCCCTCCCCCTCCTCCTGCCTCTATGGGGGTATTCACCCACCCACCAACTCACTCTCGTCTTCCCTCCTTGGCATTCTCCTATACTGGGGCATCTAACACCCTCAGGCCCAAGAGCCTCTCCTTCCCCTGATGGCTAACAAGATCCTCCTCTGCCACATATGTGGCCAGCATCATGGGTCCCTCCATGTGTATTCTTTGGTTGGTGATCCAGTCTCTGGGAGCATTGGGAGGTAAGGCAATACTTCTAAATATATGTTTTCTTTAGGAAAGAAAGAAAAGTCTTAGCCTACTTTCTAGCAGTTCGCAAATGATAATTTTATTGGATAAGTTATCTTTCAGTTTAGGATACCTGAAAAATGCCTAACACTAAAAGATAAATTAAGACTAATAAACTTAAACATGTAGGAATGTCACTGCACCCAATATAAAACAAATTGTTTGGAGAGAAATACAGATAATTAGCAAGTGAAAGTAATGGAAAACTCAGGGAAAATAGAAGGTAGCATTTCACCAGGGAGTGTGAGAAGTATTTGACAGTTCAGCTTTAAGGTAATTAATCTGACATAGTTCTAAGCAGTTAAAATTCTATTGATTAACAATCTCGCACTCTTTCCTTTATATTACATAACCTCTTTAATGAAGATTTTAATAAACAACTTTCAAAATGTTTTTCTAACATGAGCAGTCCCAATTTTTCATTTCCTTCATATGATCAGCTCTTGTCTGAAACAATCGAATTACTTCAACACAAAGAAAATATTCATAAATAAAAACCAAATTATTAAGAAAAGAAAACTATATCTAAAATGCCATCTCTATTATAATCTTTTGTTCATCCATGTTTAGGTTTTATGAGACAGAGTCTCATGCAATCTAATTTGATCTTGTACTTGCTACATAGCTGCATTGACTACACTGCGGAAGGTATAGCTGTGAGGTTTGTGACACACATTCAGTACACAAAAAGGAAAGATGTCAATTTACAGTCATGACACTTGAAAAGGTAGATTAGTGGCTTATAATAGCATCCAGTGAGCTCTACATAGTGACCCACTGCACTCAACCACCTGACACAAAATATTACATAAGTCACACCATCCAGTGCTCATTCATTATGAAAAGTCTTAGAAAGAGACGCCAAAAGTTTGGCTTACTAATATTTTATTCTTATGACTATTATTGTTATGTAACTGCCTCAATTTTTTTTAAATAACCACAAAGATTCACCAAGTTCAACCCCATAGCACATGCCACTTTGTACAACAGAGAATCATTCTTCTATATCACATCTTCGTTGCTCACTCATTAATTGTGTGGTCTAGTCAGCCAAATTACTGTCCTTTATTCTGTACCATGTTCTTACACCTCTACACATCTCTGTGTTTATACAGGCCACTCTTTCTGAATGAAGAGCCAACCTCAATCTTTTACATGATGAAACTTAATGTGTCCTTTTACCATTAATAGTCACATTTCTTTTTTTTTTTTTTACTTGTTTCTGTTTTCTTTTTTTATTGGATATTTTATTTATTTTTCATTTCAAATGCTATCCTCTTTCCAGGTTTCCCCTCTCGAAACCCCATTATTTTGCTTTTTGTTTTGTAATAAACACAATGATCAACTTGAGGAGAAAAGGGTCTATTTGACTTACTTGTCTGCAACATTGTCTGTCACTGAGAAAAGTCAGTGAGGGAACTCAAGTAGGAACAAGAGCAGGGATCATTGAAGAGTAATTCTCACTCTCCATGAACTACTTAACCTATTCTCTTACACAACCCAGGACTGCCTGCTCAAGTATGGAACTCTCACTAGACTTGGTCCTCCTACAGAAATCATTAATCAAGAAAATGTCTCACAGGCTTCCTTACATGATTGTCTGATGGAGGTATTGTCACTATGAAGGTTTCTTTTCCAGATAGCTCTAGATTTCTTTCAAACTGACAAAAACTCACCAGCACAGCACCTGAAAAAATCCACATAGGAAAATACTTTTATTCGGGCTCACATTCTGAGCATATAGTCTATCCTGCTAGAAAGTCTTAGCATTAAGCAGCAGGAGAGAGAGAGAGAGAGAGAGAGAGAGAGAGAGAGAGAGAGAGAGAGGAAGTGTTCACTTTGTGTCCATGTAGAAAAATGAAAGAAATGAAAATTTGTACTCATCTTGCTTTCTCCATTTTATTTAGTATGGTATGCTTATAAGATACTGTTTGCTCCATTCAGAATGGGTCATCCCTTCTTAGTTAAGCCTCTCAGGAAATATCCTCACAGGCCCCCTCAGAGGCTGGTTTCCTAGTGCTTCTAAATCCAGTCAAGATAACAATATAGATTAAATATCAATATATTCCCCTCTTGAAGATGAAGATGTCTTAAATCAGAGTTGGTTTATTTTACACCATTGGAGTGTGTGTGTGTGTGTGTGTGTGTACTTTATAATGGTTTACAACATTTTTTTCTTGTGCCCATTAACTCTACAACACCAATAAGATGGAAACGATGTCTTGTACAAGTCTGCATCTTCAGTATCTAGCACATTGAAAAGACTTTGTACCAAATATACCTTGAACTGTGTTATTCCATCTATTAGCACAGCAATGGATTTAAGAGTAGAAATAGGTAAAGATTCAATGACAGCAAAGAAATAATTTTTGAACTTAGTTCTGAAAGTCTTTGAAGGAAATAAAAATATTAGACACAGCATTATAAAAGGCATTAATTGGTCTGGATTAACCTCAATTAAATTATTCATTTACAAAACTTTTATTAATATGGACAACATTTCAAAGAGCATAGTATTAACAGTGTAGTGCATATAAGATTTCACATAATGTAAGTTAAATTGTCATGAGAAGTCACCTGCTCTGGTTTGCAAACTGAAAGGATTTTTATTTTAATACATGCAGCCTTCTTTTTTGGTCATGATGAGCTATCAAGGTCCAATTTTCTTCCAATTGCACAGAACAAAGAAATTCTCCTAGGAGCTCTTTTGAAGATTAAAGCACTGAAATAATTGTATCAATGTCTTTTTATTTTATATAACAGTATGCTTAGGCAAGCCTAAATTTTTCATGAATATCAGCATTATCCAAATAGAAACATTTTGCCAGTGGGACAATGTAACAATGGCCTGGCCATGTCTACAGGAGGGAGTAGATGTGCTAACATGCTTCCTGTGAATCCTGCTGGCTTCATCAGAAACTACTAAGATGTTAGAACTCTAGACACTGAAGCAGACTTCAGTCCTATCCACCAGTAGATTATCCCCACATCATTTGCTCCATTTACATACCAGAGTATGTTTGGCTGGTTTCTTTCACATCAGCAGGAGAAAGAGTCCCAGAGACCTGCAAGAGACATCTGAGGCCAGGGGATAAAGATTGGTAGACTTGGGGGAGAACTACGAATGTGTTCAATGGCTAACTGAGGTTTTCTCTGGGAGGATTTTATTTTAAGTTTTGAAAATGATTCAGGCTCTGGAATAAAGAGAAATGTATAAGGAACTGAAAAAGCTCCACATATAGTGTGTGTGTGTGTGTGTGTGTGTGTGTGTGTGCGCGCACGTCTGTGTGTATGTCTGTGTCTCTGTATTTCAGAGAGTGGGGGGATATATATAGTTTAGGAAAAAGGAGGCAATAGAATCATATAACAATTCATTCTTATACTCAGGAATCCTATAAAAATATTAAACAAACATCTATAATCAGAGGGACTGGTGCATACCTGTCAGAGCTGATGCTTACTGCTTTAGTCTTTGTGAGATCATAGGCAGCTTGTTTATGGATGCATATACATCTCTCTCTCTTCACATAATATCTGGCTGTGGGTATGGGGGAAGGATTTCTACATCTGTTTCTATCCTCTTCTGGAGGAAGCCTCTCTAATAATGACCCAATAAGGTGCTGATCTATGAGAATAGCAGAATATCATTAGGAATAATTTTATTGGTTATTTAGACAGGTATGATTGGTTTTACCCTACGTCTCTGGACTATGTAGTCTTTGGTTTGTGTTTAGATATGCCAGTATGAGTTCCTTCTCATGGAATGGACTTTAAGTCAAATCAGACTGTCTACTACCACACATTCTCTGCTACCATTGCCATAGCATATCTTGCAGGCAGAACAAACTGTAGGTCAAATATATTCATCTTTGTTATCCTGTACAATACCTTACTGCACAAAAGAGAATAGAATATACGAAAGCTCCAAGTAGGTACCAAGTTGACTTCTTCATGTTCAATGAGATGTGTGGATGTTGTCCTAGGCAATGGTGCCCCACTGTCAGTTTGCAGAGAGCAACCTTTTGTCTTTAGTATCAACCTGCATTGTTTGGGGGATTTTCATGGGACCTCCTTTGACAAATGTATGAAACCCAGTCTCTCCACTGGAAACCTTGCCAGGCCAAAAGAGATGGCCAGTTGAGACTCCGTATCTCCCACCTCGAGAAGTCTCCATTAAGATCCCTGCATCTCTGGAATGAAGTATACTTGATCATGAAAGATGATATTTGGATATGTTCTTGGATTCAGTTTTCAAGTATTTTATTGAGTACTTTTGCATCGATGTTCATAAAGAAAATGTCTCTGTAATTCTTTTTGTTGAGTGTTTATGTGGGTATCAGGTAACTGTTGCCTAATAAAGTTAATTTGGAAACATTCCTTTTTTTTTTCTATTTTGTGGAATAATCTGGGGAGTATTGGCAGTAATTCTTTGAAAATATGGTAGAATTCCATCCTAAAACTATCTGGCCCTGGATTTTCTTTGGTTTGGAAATGTTTAATGACTGCTTCTATTTCACTAGGGTTATAGATCTATTTATGTTGTTTATCTGATCTTGATTTAACATTGATAAGTGACACCTAGCAAGAACACTATTATTTATTTTAATTTTACTAGAATTTCAAATTTGGTAGAGTATAGGTTTTTAAAAGATTTTCTTATGGTTCTATGGATTTCCTACATGTCTTCTGGTATATACCATTTCTGTTTCTGATTTTGTTAGTTAAGATATTCTTTCCATCTTTTATTCATGTAAATAAAGTTTTGTCTATATTGTTGATTTTCTCAGAGAAACAACTCTTTGTTTCATTGATTCTTTGTATGGTACTCTTTGTTTCTATTTTATTGATTTCAATCCTCAGTTTAACTATTTCTTGCCTTCTATTCCTCTTGGATGTGCTTACTTCCTTTTGTTCTAGAGCTTTCATGTGTGCTTTTAGGTTGCTTGTATATTATCTCTCCTTTTTTTTTTTTTTTAATTTATGCACTTAGTGCTATGAACTTTCTTCTTAGCACTACTTTCATTGTTTCCCATAATTTGGGGAATGCTATACATTCATATTTTTGAATTCTAGATAGTCTTTAATTATTTTATTTTTGTCTTGAACCATTTTTTATTGAGTAGATAATTGTTCAGTTTTGATGAGCTTTTAAGTTTCTGTTCTTTCAGTTGTTGTTGATATTCAGGTTTATTCTGTGGTGATCTGATAAGATGAATAGAGTTATTTCAATTACTTTATATCTGTTTCAAGTTGCTTTGTGTCTGAGAAAGTATGTGAGGTGCTTAGAAGAAGGTATTATCTTTTGTGTTTGGGTTAAATCCTCTATAAATACCTATTAGGTCTATTTTGTTTATAATCTGTTATATCTATAATCTGTTAGTTATATCTGTTAGCTCCTGTATTTATCTCTTTACATTTTGTCTGGATGACCTGATCATTGGTAAGAGTGTGATATTGAAGTCTTCCGCTATCAGTGTATGAAGATCTGTGGGGCCAAGGAGCCATGGGACCAGGAACTGGCCTGGAGTAAGAATGGGGTGTATCATGGGATATGTTGTTTTGTTTTGTTTTGTTTTATTTTGTTCGTCTATGGGGATTCAATGTTTTGCTGAGTATAGTAGTCTGGGATGGCATCTGTGGGCTCTTAGAGTATGCAGCATATATTCTAGGACATTCTGGCTTTTAGAGTCTCTGTTCAGAAGTTCCAAAATATCTGGCTGTATATGTTACTTGGCCATTTCACCTTGCAACCTTTAATATTCTTTCTTTGTTCTGTATGTTAAGTGTTTTTATTATTATATGTCTTGGGGACTTTTTTCCCACTCCCATCCATTTGGTGTTTTGTATAATAGGCATCTCCTTCTTTAGGGTAGAAAAAGTGTCTTCAATGATTTTGTTAAAAATATTTTCTGAGTCTTTGATCAGGATTCTTCCCCAATTTTTATTCCTATTAGTTTTAAGTTTGACCTTTACATACTTTCCCAGATTTCCTAAATGTTTTGTGTCAGGAAATTTTTAGGTTTGTTTGACAGAATATATATAATATTTTTTCTCTTATATCTTTAATGCCTGAAATTCTATCATCCATATTTTATATTCTGTTGCTGACACTTGTTTCAGTACTTCCTATTCAAATCCCTAAATTTTTCATTTTAAGCATTCCCCCACTTTCTGTTTTCTTTGTTGCCTCTATTTTCTTTTCTGCTTTTCAACAGTTTTATTTGTTTCCTTAAACTGTTTGTATTTTCTTGACTTTCTTTAAGGGATTTACTCAATTCATATTTAAGGACCGCTATCTTTACACAGTTGGTTTTATGATCTTTTTCTTGTGCTTCAGGTCAGGTACGTTAGAATACTTAGCAACTGCTATGGTAGGATCACTGAACTCTAGTGGGAAAGGGGATATGGTCCTGGATGCTACTGATGTGTAACAATTGCTAGAGTCTAGGAATCTGGGTTTAGGCTGATTATAGTTCTAAGTGCTGATTTCTGGGTTTATCTTTGTTAGGTAGGGAATCTATTCCTTGGTTTCTGTTTCCGTTCTGGATTTTCAGGGTGTGATAGCTATATGTTACCTGTTTTACTAGCTTGATCACCTAGTATGTTCTTAGGGAATGTTTGTTGCTGGTAGTTCAGGAGGGTAGGACTCGCAAAGTCATGGGAAAGGTGAATGGTCCGGGATGATCAGGTAGTACTCAGACATTCACCTACGGGATCTGAAGGTAATTCCAGAATTACACTGATTGGTGTTTAGTTTGCTGTCTAGAAAGTTAAAGAATTGTCTGTGAGTAGAGGAAAGCCCATATATCTGATGGTAAAATAACTTTTCATAGAAATACTTCATAAACTTCCACCCTTAGCATCTCTTTATTAACCCATCTTTTGTTGTCATTGTTGTTTAGTTTATCTTCCTTCCATTGGAATCTTATATAATGACTATTAGTGTTCACCAACATTCCTTAATGTTTTCTGAATATGACAGTAATAGTATCAATGTCCATCCCCAGCTTTTCTGTGATGCCTGAGAACTCAGGAGAAAACTCAAGCAGCGCTAACTTCTCTTACTTAGCCCTCACAGGAAGAGTAAAGAATAAGAATGGAACTAATTTTCTAAAATGATTGAGGGAAAGTAATCAAGTATGGTGATCCAGAAGACAACAAAAACATTTTTGAAGTCAATTGCAAATTGTTAAAATGAGGTCCAAGTAAGAAAAGTCAATAGACATTGGTAACGTGCTGAGATGTAAATGATACTGAGTCATAAAATTCTGTGAATAAAGCATACTGATTTAAGTCAATGTTGAGAAATTACCGAAAAAAGAAAATGAAGATGATAATCCTTAAAAATCTCCATCCTTCCACTGAGAGAATACTGATCCATTCTCTTCCTGAACTGTGGGGAAGAAAGGAAATCAGAGATTTACACCTGAGTTTTTATCATACCTTTTTGAACCTAAAAATATATACTGAATCTCTATTTCAATAATTGTAGAAACTGAATCATATTAAAGAGACACTTTAAAATTGTTTTCTTAAAATTTATAATTTGTCATTCTCATTAACTTTAGAACACTTATTTTTAAACCCATCTGTCATTTTTATTAGACTAAAAGCCCTATCTTACCATGGGCTGACTTTTATCCTTCTTTTCCTTTCCTTGGATATGTGTGAGCATGTTATACATGCATGTATCTTCATGTTTGTATGGTATAAATTCAAACATGTATGCTGGTTCATATGTACAAAAATACATGTGTCCATGTGTAGACAAATACTGAAGGTCAACATAGTGTATTTTTCTCAATCATGTTCCACCTTACATATTCAACTGTGGTCTCTCATTGAATATACAGCCCCATAATTATTAAAGCTAATTTGTCTAAACAAAAATTAAGATTCCCTGTCTCTGCCTAACATGAGCTGTTAGACTACTAGGTGATAGAAGGTGTGCTGCATGCTCACATAGTGCTTTGGATCAGAATTCTGTTTAAGAAAGAAAGAAAGAGAGAGAGAGAGAGAGAGAGAGAGAGAGAGAGAGAGAGAGAAAGAAGAAAGATCAAAAAACAAAATATCCTGAATTTACCCACTGACCCAACTGACCAGGGCTGCCACTGCCACCTCCGCTCCTCCTCCTCCTCCTCCTCTTCCTCCTCCTCCTCCTCCTCCTCCTTCTCTAAAGTCAAGATTCAATAAAAGAGAATAGATACATACATTGAGAAAATGCTGAATGATTAAAATGATGAATGTGGGACTAAAACCAGGAGACTAAAGCCAGGAGATGGCTTAGTCGGTAAAACCATTTGTCATACAAGCCAAACAACTCAGCTTTAATCCCCAGAACCCACAGGAGAGAACTGGCTTCAGAAAACTGTCCTCTGATCCCCACATGCATTTGTACATAAGTACACAAGCACTCTCACTCTCTCTCTCTCTCTCTCTCTCTCTCTCTCTCTTGTTCTCTTTCTCTCTCACACACATACACAATAGTAAAAATAATCAACATAATAAAATAATAATTTCAAAATTAAAAAATTAAAACCACTAAGATTAACGTTCCTCTAATGATGAATAAGCATGTAGTGGGCACATAAAAATGTTTCTCTTAATTTCTTTCAACAGAAAGCATTATGTAGTAAGCTGATGTTGAAGTATTGGTTTAATGATTTTCCACAATGATTAATTTTTATGGACTTCAAATAATAAATCTATGGTTTTGTTTAAGTGCATACAATGGGAATATAAGATTGTAATTAAATTATTTTTATTGGATATTTTCTTTATTTACATTTCAAATGTTACCTCCTTTCCCTAACCTATCTCCCCTCCCCACCCACCCACTCCTACCTCTCTGCCCTGGCATTCCTCTACACCAGGACAGTGAGCCTTCACAGGATCAAGGACCTACCTTCCCACTGATGCCAGACAAGGCCATCCTCTGCTACATATGCAACTGGAGCCATGGGTTTCTCCATGTGTACTTTTTGGTTGGTGGTTTAGTCCCTGGGAGCTTGGCAGGGGTGGGGGGCATTCTGGTTGGTTGATTTTGTAGTTCTTCCTATAGGGTTGCAAACACTTTCAGCTCCTTCAGTTCTTTCTCTAACTCCTCCATTTGGGATCCCGTGCTCAATGTATCATTTAAAATTACTGCCTATGAGTCTAGTAATAGGAGTCCGTAATTTCAGTGCTGTAGTGTTTTCATAGCAACAGAAAAATGGGCTCTCTTAGTCTATATGTTGTTTATTTCTAGACCAGTATGTTTATCATTTTCAAGGAAGGGAAAACAACTTGCAGAAGTTAGACAGTGTTCATAAAATAATAAAGAGATCTTGATATTTTTTTCTGGTAAGTTCCATAAAGGTCCAAAATTTGAAACTTAGTCACCAAGCATGCCATAGGCAGAAATAAAACAAATCTTTTAAAGCAGAGCTGAGGCAGCAGGCATTCTAGGGCAGGGATGGAAAGCTGTGTTGTATCAAGTCATGGTTGCAAATATTTAGATTCCCTTTGATAAGATTGGATGTAAATTATTTTCTCTGTGCTCCATGTTAGAAGTAGCTTTAGTAATGAATGGTTCTAGGATAAGAGAAGACCCTTAGACTGACATAAAGACTTGGGCTAGGGAGGGGAATGGGAAGAACAACTAACATTAGTTAAAAATAGATGGTATGTTTTACAAAGGTTATCTAATTCAGTTGATTTATCTCAATAATTCAGAATTAAGTACAATTTCATTTGAAGTAGGAAAAGAAAGTAATTTAAAAGAGATAGAGAATATTTAATATAACTTACTGCTCTTCTCAGGTACTAAACTATAATATCTGACTGCAAAAATTACTTATAATCATTGGAAACAGATGGAAGATTTAGTATATAGTTATTAAAATACGGATTTACTGTCCTATTTTACCATATCTTATTCTAAACAGTTTCAGCTTTTTATGTAATTTAGTGTGATGGTTAAACAATGTTTTCCAAAAAAAAAAAAAGTTAATGCAAATAAAGGAAATATACTAATTATTTGGGCATTCTTCAAATTCAGTTAAGTAATTATGATATGTATATTCTATTTGGCATATATCTTAAGGTGTGTAGCATGCATACAATACTTACAAATCTCAGAAAACTTCACAATGACTTGTTTCCCTAACTGTAATAATGATGAGTTAGTTTGAAAGCTTCTTTATGTGATATTTCATTCAATTTTAAGAATTATAGAATTGTTTGTTTGAGAGATTATAATGGTCATCTATTCGACTAATATTTCAAAGTTTTTAATCTTTGAATACATGCTTTGGGATTGTTCTCTTGTCATTTATATCACAATTTGCATAATATGTTGACAAATTGTTTTATTAAAAATTTATTAATGAAAACATACATACATATTTTAAAGCAACTTTTTTCCTGAATTCTAATAAACTATTGTTATTTTAAGATAAAATAACATTAAAATAAATACTATGTAAATAGGTGCATAAATTAAATTATACTTAAAACAAATCTTTTAAATTTTTTCAATAATTAATTATTTTTTTTAATTTATATCTCAAATGCTGCCCCGTTCCTGATAATCCTTCATAGATTTCTTACCCACTGCTCAATTTCCTAAGCCTCTGACAGAGTGCCTCTCCTGGCATCCCTCCCCCTGGGGTATCAGATCTCAACATGATAAGGGGCATCCTCTGTCAATGAGGCTTGCCAAGGCAATCCTCTGCTACGTATGTGCCAGAGCTTCCAACCAGCTCCTGTATTCTTTTTGTTTGGTGGCTCAGTCTCTGAGAGCTCCCAAGGGTCCAGGTTAGTTGGCTTTGTTGGTCTTTTAATGGTGGTGTCATCCCCTTTGGTTCTTTCAATCCTTCCCTTAACTATTCCATAGGGATCCCAGACCTCAATCCAATGGTTGACAGTAAGTATCTGCATCTGTCTCAGTCAACTGCTGAAAGAGTCTCTCAGAAGACAACCATGCTAGGCTCCTGTCTGCAAGCATGACATTGCATCAGTAATAGTGTCAGGGATTGGTGCCTGTGTATGGAATGGATTACAAGCTGGGCCGGTCCCTGGTCGGCCTTTCCTTCAGTCACTGCTCCATTTTTTTCTGTCTTTTTTTTTTTTTTTTTTTAATTAGATAGGAGCAATTTTGGGCCGAAAATTTTGTGGGTAGGTTGATGGCCCCATTCCTCCACTGGGAGGGTCCTGTATGACTACTGAAGGTGTCTGTCTACTGGAGGTGGTCTCTTCAGTTCCATTTCCCACTGTTGGGCATTTCTAATAAGGTATGTGCTTCATATGTATGCTTCAAACTCATCCCTAGCTTTTCCTCAGGATCCATGATTTAAGGAATGTCTGTGGAATATCAAAACTCCTTTGGTTACACATATCTATCATGGAAAATTCTATAGTACTTGCATATAGTCAACATACAGCCTCCCATATCACTGAAATCATCTCAAGATTAATTATGAAACCAAATATACTGACCAAATATAAGTTGTTAGATTATTCAGGAATAATAATTACAGAAGGTCTGTACATGCTTAACACAGTTCTCAGATGGTGTCTACCTTTATATGCCTGAGTCCACTGGGTATGCTGTGCTGAGGGTGATTCTAAAACAGAGACCTCTGAGCAATTTCCTCTATAACAGTGAGTTAGAGATACTGAGAGTGACTTAAACTCACCCAGTGGTACATCACTGTGCTACTGAATAGGATACATCTGAGAACAAGTATAAGCAAATACCTGTGCCCCAGCAGTGTTTACTCACGCCATATTTCTACTATGCAAGGTTATATATCAGGGATGGAACATTTCATAATACAGTAGCTTTTAAATGAAACCAATTGGAGTTTTAGAAATAACCAGATTGTTTAAAGCTTTTTTAAAAGATTAAACTGTGAGAATATATACCTAAGGAAAAAATAATGAAGTTCCCAAGCTATTGATTACCACATGTAAGAAAACAAAAGTGGACACCTATTATCACTGTTGATTTTGTTGTGTTGTTTGTTGTTGTTGTTGTGTTTTTATAAGTGCCAAGATAGTCTGATACCAAGCTCAGCGGAAAAACCTTCTTAATTACTTCCACAGTTTTAAAGAACAAGAATATTTTTAGAACAGAGTTCAAAAGACTATCGTTACAAATAAACAAAGCAGAATTAGTTCTTACAGACTCTTTGTGTTTTAAAACATTCCTCATTTTATAAGTGGCACAAACAGCAATCAATGATACTTGTTCATGCTGCTCATTTGAGATGGGTAAACAGTTAGCACTTTCACAATGTTTTTCCCTTGGGTTTATAGTGTATTTGGCTATAGAAGAATAGTAAACAAGCTAAGATAAGGAGTGTCTAAAAAGACAGACTCTATTGAGCCGTGATTGTGTGCCTAGAACTTGACAGCATATCTCATAGCATCTTCCTGCATAATCACTTTCCTTCTAAATTCTTTATGATAGAGCTTGGTTGCACATACCTTTAATTCAAGCACTTGGGTATAAAAAAAACATGTGAAACTTAATACATGTGAGGTCAGCTTGATGTACATAGCAAGTTCCAAGCCAGCCAACTTGTACGATCCTGTCTCAAAGCAAACCAACACACAAATGAAAAATGGAAGCCCTTCAAACATGTGTACATATGTCTTTTAACTTGAATGTGGATATCAAGTATATATTTCTTGATTTCATAAACATATCAATTCTTTTGAATCTTCACTCATAAAGAATCACAGGCTTGAGCCTGTCAATTACTTAATGTCAGTGATGGATGCTGAAGAAAAGCTGCATTTTTCTCCACTTATCTCCATTTATTGTACCAATTTGATTCTGGTCGGTAGTCGTGTTCCTACTTGACATACACATTACAATACAGCATTATGGCAATAAATGCCAATGTGTATGATCCTCACAATTTTCACAGTTGCTTGCAAACTTCTGACAGGTACTATATACTGGGGAGTAAGTCACACAAAGCAACAAATGAAAGTTTCATCAACTACATCGATTTAGCAGAAAAAAACTGGGTTGAAAACAAAAATACCTGTTTTGGTTTATGAAAAGAAACAGAAACGTGTAGGGGTGCCTATTTTTAAAGATTAATCCAAATTAACAGTTGTATTGTGACAGAATGTCAACTCATGTCATATAAATGCTGCTGACTATTGGTGGGGAGAAACTATGAATGCTACTAACAAATTATCTCTGGAGTACATTCTTGTTGTGATATTGCTACTTCTTTGGTATATGCATCTTCTCTCTTTCATTAATAATTAAAGAAAATCATATTCTATTTGAAATTAAGTACACATACTAGACACACACACACACACACATACACAAGTTTGTGGTGGCTTGAATGAGCAAGGTCTTCTGCAATCTTATTTGAACACTTGATTCCTAGTTGAAGATGTTGTTTTGAGTGGTTCAGGTACTTAGCACATCCCTGGAACAAGCGTTAAGGTTAAAATTCTCCTGTTTACTCTCCGTGACCTTCCTGCTTTGAATTGAGAATGTGAAGAAATATCTCTTGCTCCTGCTGACACACCTGATTTTTACTATTCTGCTTCCTTCCCATGATGGATATTTAGCTTCCTGGAACTGTAAGTCCAAATAGGCTTATTCTCCTGTAATTATTTGATCATGGTATTTCAATATTGGACCCAAATGTACACTGTTTGCTATTTGAGGGAATTTCATTCATTTTTCCATAATGTTCACAATAGAGTTAGACAGTATTTTTGAATCATTAAATAAGTGAAATTATCTAAGTGAGAATAGCTTTAATCATTAGTATTGATAAACTTTTACCTATTTTTCTCTTTAACACAGCATGCTTTATTGAGATTTTCTATAATATACATGGGTATCTCTGTTGTCTCTGTGTAGTCAAACCAATAATGCAAACCTTTATTTCTTTTAAACAAGTCATTGCTAGACATTGCCAGACCTCTAAAATGTGGTGTCATGAGAATAGCATGAACAGTCTTTCAGTCTGATCCTAAAACACAAATATAAAATGCCTATTTAACTTTAAATGTTTTATTTTTATGTTTTATCCATCTATTTAGTATGGTGAGCGTTTATCACAGAATAAATATGGAAGTTAGAGACCAACTTGCAGGAGTCAATTCTCTCCTTATGAATGACTCTTCAATGACTCTCCAGGTGAGTCATAGAAATTGAATTCTTAATTGCCAGGCTTGGCCATTATCCACTAATCCATCTCACTTGCCATAAATTTGAAATTTTGAGTGCTATTTTTGATAGTCCTATCTCCCTAATTCAATAAACTGAGGAAAATAATAGGAGTTACATTTTTGACATTTTGGAAGATGAGATAAAAGAAGAAAGGCTCCGGGTAGACTAACCACCCTTAACACACACACACACACACCCCGCTTCTATTTTCAATTTCCTCTTAGCACAGCCAAAATAGGACAAAATATAAAACAGAAGACTGAATGAATTCTTATTTGACACTATTAATTGAGAATTCTCTATGTTCTACTATGGCTTTGCTTTAGAAAAGAAATCAGTATCTAAGAGGTTTAATAACTTAGCTAGAATTGAAATGATAACCATTGCAAAACCATAGATAAAGCTTGCCAATCAGAATTCTTTTAATACCTAATTTTATTGTCACTTAGCAGCACAGGTAAGTCTCTTTTCACTTGACTGTAGTGTATTATAGGAGACTAAAGCACACAGTCCTTGGCTTCCTGGATCACTCCTGAGGGTGCACTAACATCTATCGCTTGGAGAGCTCATCTGGGTGCAGAAAGTCTACATAACTTATTTCTCACTTTTATCACCATTTGGTTTGTTTGATATGTTCCATTGGGGAAGCTTGGTTTTACCAGTTGTTATCTAGACAACTTAACCTAGAAAAAGTTGATCCTATAGTCCTTAATCTTAGAATAGATTTCTTTTAATAACAAAATTCAATTTAAATATGTATAAAATTTAACACATTGTCCAATATCCTTAGCCATTGATCAAGATAAATTCAAACTCCTTTGAGCATGAGTTAGAATGGAGAAGATTAATAAAACAAATGACAGCTCATGTTGGTGAGGAAGTAGGAAAGGGAGCCATTCATCCACTGCTGATGGGAGTGAAAACTTGTCGAAATCAGCTTAGTGGTTCCTCAGGAATCTGAGAATAGATGTACCTAAAGGTCCAGGCATACCACTCAAGGGAATATACCCAAAGGCCTGTAGATACTTCTATAGGGATAGTTGTTCATTTGTTTTATTCATAATAGCAAGAAATTAAAAACCATCTAGATATCCATGAAGTGACAAATGAATTATGAAAATGTGGTACATTTGCACAATGAAATATTACTCAGGTATTAAAATAATGAAATTATGAAATTTGCAGCTAAATAGACAGACCTAGAAAATCTTCTTTGCATAGGTAACCCAGACAACCAAAGGGAAATATTGCATGCTTTCTATTATTTGTGGTTAATAGCTTTTAAGCTTTAGATACATGTGCTACAATGTGAATATCCATAAGTGATAAATACACAGTTTTATAAGGGATAAGGGAGTAGAAGGAGGAAAGGACTTCCCAATTAAGGGGAAATAGAATAGAATGCAGTATTGTAGAGAGATAAACATGAAACTAGAATATTAAATATTAATAATTAAATTGGGAGGGTAGATGAGAATAGTGAGGTACGGAATATGGGGCGGGACAACTTATACCAGAGGTCTCTAAAAAGCCACACAGAAACTTACTACTGAAGAAATGCTTATGTCATCCAACACAGAGAATTTAGTCTCGTCTCCAGTTAGAAGTTTCACCAGTCTTGACCAGTGTTCATGGTATAGGAATTTACAGTGTATACTACCAGAGAAGGAAAATAATCCTACAGCACTAACCTGCTAGAAATGGTCAGTGTTATGCAACAGTTATACAAGTATAACTGTTGCACAAATATTTTGGGAGTAGCTAAACACATTGTGATAGGATTTAAAACCCACTCAATGAAAGGGAACCCAAACCTGACACTGCTAAAGTGACCAAGAAACTAAAACAATGAGTCATGAGTCTAGGGGAAAACCTTCCACAATTATTCTACTAAAGAAACAAAGAAATAAAATGACTCTTCCTGACCAATCTTTTGCCTATAGATCAATACCTTGATTAGGCCTCATTAGAGAACCTTGTCTTCTAGTAGAAGCAAAACTTGTTTGGGAACTAACTCAGAGACCAACAACTGGACAAGGTGCAGAGACTTTGGAGCATGCAGTTTACATGGGGTTCTTCATCAACCCCCATGCCCCACTCTACTTTCAAGACTCAATAATTTGAGTGGAAGAAGAAACAGGAAGTTTTTAAAAGTCAGAGGGGATGTATGTCTCCAAGAAAATGGCATCATTCAGAAACAAGATTTATATAAATGTAAACTTGAAAAGGGTGTCCGATGCTCCAATATGCACAACACATATAGAGCTAAAATCCAGATGGAGTCTCAGGACAACATGGACAAACATTACCATGCTTAACCAAGAAAGTCTGTGCAATTGATACACACTGGCAAGAGTAAAATCATTTTCTTTATTGGACTGTCACTGGTTAAATCAATCACATTTCAGGAAGAGCCCTATGCCTAGGTGTAGTTGGTCAATACAAAAGAAACTCTATGTTTTTTTTATGAACTTTCTGGTTCATTTTGTTCTTATATTTTTTTTGTCTTACCACTTTCTGTTTGTTTTGATTTTTGTTTTAGTGGTTGTTTTGTTTTGTTTTATTTCTTTGTTTGTTTTGGGTTCTTCTAGATCTTTGAAAGTGAGAAATAATAGGACATAGAATCAAGTGGATATGGAGGTGGGAAGGAAGAGTTGGGAGAAGGGTAAGCATGAACAAAGTATATTGTCTTAAAATTTTAAATATTAGTTTTTTATATATAAATTATAAGTATATAAATATGTAAATATAACATAATTTCATTATGTTTAGAAAAACTGAAATTATCAAGTAGTCATCTTGTTTTCAGTCTTTTGTAGAGTGGAGGCAATCACTAAAACCATGGCTATAGATGGACGTCTTGGATTGATGTAGACAGTAACTTTCAATTTAAGACATGTTATCAGTTTATTATACTGTTGGAAGGTTTTGAAAGTTGCTTAAGGGAAATTGAAATTTCCACTTCAAGTTTCCCTTCACAAATTTATGTTATTTAACTTTAGGAGAGAAAAGTGTTCTCAGGACACTGTGACTTTCTATTTCAGGGTTGTAAAACACAAAAGAACAAATTGTACTTGATGGGATTTTATTTTAATGGATACAAAGTTAGGTGACTGAGGAAGATATGAGCAGAACTGGGGAAGGAGTTGAACGTAATCAACACATATAGGGATTTCTTAAGGAAATAATAAAAACACAAAAATCACACACACACACACATGCACAAACACACACACGCACACACACACACTCATTAGAGCCTTAACAGACAGAAAATTAAAAATACAGGTCTAGTTCATATTGTCATTTATTTTTCAGATCCTAATCACAAAAAAAATCTATATAATATCTTAAAAATGCTAGGTAGCAGAAAAGTTTTGCACATTCTTAAAATTTTGGAATTAACTATTGTAAATAATGGCAAAGACATTATTGGAGAGTATTTAAGTGAGCAGTGGTTCTTTTCCTTGGTATAAAATGTTAAAGTTATTAAGAATCTATTTGAGGTCAGACCACAGATAATGAAAATATGCAATAATAACTTTAAATTAAGAGACATTAAGAAATTTATAATTTTACTTACAAGTGACAATGTAAGATTTAAAATGTATTTGACAAAATGATTACAATAATTAGGATATCTTGATTTATTTGTGATTATGGCTTAATAGAAAAATGTGTCACTAATATACATAACAATACCATTTTTAACACTTTATTAAATGAGTAAAATAAGATATCTATTTAAAAAGTGGTATAACTTATAAAGTACTTTTTTCAGTACATGAGCATTCTTGTACTAGTTCTCTTCACACACTGAGTTAAAACACAGACTAAGTATGGCGTTTTCATGAATGTTACAATAAATACAATTTAAAGAGGAATGCATTCTTTTTCTTCCTTATACTGTATCCTATGGACTTGAAGAGTTAGATGAACTCCACAGCTTTCTCTTGGAGAGTCAATCCATACAGATGTCTTCTAGACATAATTATAAGGGAGTTTTACTCACCCAATCATTCCCTTAATTATTTCCTTATCTGAAAAAAGTGACGTTATCTGATATTCATCTTGTTCATCTGGATATTCACTATGCACACAAAGACCACATGACCAGTCAATGCTGACCAAAGTTGTGATTATGTTGGTTAGTTTTTGCATAAGATCTTCACTAAAGTTGGAAGAGATTCAGGAAACTTATACACAGAACTTCTGCCACACATTGAACTTTTCACTGATGAACATCCACTCTATGGATAATTTTGGTTTTCATGAATACTGTTTTTGATTCTTTTGGCTTATCTTGTTGTGTATTAAACAAATCTATAACTATAAAACAAAGTTTGAGTATCTCTATAAAAACTATAAAAGATCGTCAGATAGTATTATCATCTATTATCACATTTGTGAACTTCTCAACAAGAGATAAATTACGTCTGATGCAAGAAATGTAGGCACCTACACAGCCATCATAGTCCTTAACCACATTCTAAGTATTTGTCCTTATATGCAAAAGTTAATGTAGTCTTCACCCCTTATGAAGGAAACTTCTTTATGTAACAGATAAGACTATTGCAGAAAACTACAACCAATCAAATGCAGAGTTGTGATTCCAAGACCCAATGGATCTACACCTACAAAACTGTCCAGCCCCTAAGGTTCAGGGAGGAAGAGGAACAGAAAGAGTGTAAGAGCCACATTGGATCAGGGACTTTGCTGTGAGACTGTGTCTGATAGGAAGACCAGAAACTACACCCATAAACCTCACTTACATGACTGCCTAAATGTGAGCTCAACAAGGATGACAATAGACATGCCATAGTGGAAAGACAATGAGAGATCAAGCTAAAATATGAAGTGCAGGCAAGTAAGAAATGCTGAGTTTTCCCTAGGGAAGAATACACCAATTGGTTGTCCACTGTTAACTGATCAGCACTGAAAACATACATAGAGACTAAACAGGCTATATTTATGTATATATGTGTATGTAATGCGTAGGGGAAATATATATATATATATATATATGTATATATATATATATTTCTCTAAATATAAACCATTTAGTCTCTATGTATGTATGGGATATACATATATATTTATCCCTAAATATGTATATGTGTGCATGTGCATGTGTGCATGAGCATATGTGTGTATGTGTATCAACGATTAGTTTTTTATTTTTTTAAAGAACCATGAATTTGAAAATTTGAAAGAACAAGGAGAAACGGGGTACTTGGGAAAGTTTGGAATGAGGAGAGGGAAAAGGTTGTAAATTATATTATTATCTCAAAAATAGATTTTTTAAATGTATATATAACTAAACAGATTAGGTGGTTAGTTTTCTATATCTGTCTCTATCTTCTTCACTTCTTTCTCATACATTTGTACACATACACAGATGCTAATGTTACAATAACCATTTGAATCAATATAATCTTTTCTAAAATAAAATATAACACTAAGGTACACAGAATTCAAAAATTCTGCTCTCCTGACAAGAAAATATAAACTGTCATTTTAAATACTCATACTTATGCAATTAATTTAGAGTCTAAGCTCTTTACCATTGTTTCATTTTTCCTCTCCACTTCTCTCCTCCTCTCTCTTTTCTTTGCCTCATCTCTCTCTGCTTTATTTACTTTGTTTCTATTTTGACATAGGATTTCTCCATTACATCCATGTGTGTTGGGCAAATGTGACCTTCTGTTGCAACCTCCCAAATGCTGAAATTACAAAAGAGCCTCATGGTATTCAGCTACTCAAAGTTACCTTTAGTTGTGTTATACTGTGGCAATGATGTGAATGCAGAAGTTCAGTCTGTCTAGACTTCTGTAAAACAGTTGATAAGCTATGCTAAAAGATACCTTTTCATCTCTAATTGAGATGGAGAACTGTGTATGGAGTACTCATTTAACTAGGCTGATTTATTCCTAATCTCATAATTAAAAACATCAGATTACAGATGAGATGAAACTGGAAGTGATAGTGCTTTGAATGCCTGAATCAAAATTATCTTAATAGATTGTGGAAGGTGATGAATATTCAAAGATAAAATTGAACAACTACAAAAATGAATCAGGACCATGGATTGCCCTGGGAGTCCCACACTGTAACTGTAGGCAAGCAGAAAGCCCTTACGTATGCTTTTTAGAGCCTGTGCCAGGCTTAAGGTCTGTGACTCACCGATTTCAATGGTCATCATCCATGATGCCAGAATAGACAGCAGAAATGCAACAGATCAGCAGCTACAACAAACCTCTACTCCACTCTGGTTTAATCAATCCACAATTTTAATATTTTATCTTCACATGTGACTTGAAGGGGAATTTGAACTCCACAGATAGACTCATGGAATAAAGCTGTTTGGTGAAGGAGGCTGTATACTTTGAGAATGCTTGAAAAGGAGAGATGTTTAGATTGACAAGGGAATGAAAACATACTTGAACTTAACTATCCAAAAGTCTTTCCAGTAAAGGTAGATGGTTATTTAATTCACTCAAAAGTAAAGCTAAGGGAGAAAGATAGATGCCAGAGGAATATGAATCTCTCAAATGCTCAGACTTCTTCAACTGACAAACTAGTTAGTTCTTAAGCACAAGACTAAAAGAAAACTCACTTGCAGTTGCAAGAGGATTTTGTGACAGATGACATATGAATGAGGTTTCTTTAGACCTGTACAATGTTAGTATTCTGTCCCTTGCTGCCAGTTTGTTTATCTGTCCCTGAAAACTAAGGTCAGCAAAGGACAGAGTACATAGGAAGGATAAAGGCTAATGAGCCTACAGCATCTGTACAGTGAGACAGTGAGCATGGCATCCCTGCTGGCCAATTTGGTTTCCTTGGCAGCATCAGCTTTTATCTGTTTAAAATTTTTATCTCTTCTGTGTTTTCCATCCTCTGAAGCTTCATCTTAAACTTGAAAGATATGACAAAAGCATCTGAGAATCTCTTACAGTTCTATGAAAATAACAAGGGCCCCATATTCATCTGTGCATCACACTACTTCTTTAAGAGCACCGATATTAGGTCAGGAAAGAATGCTGTAACAAAGTGCTTGGCTCTATTGTGAAATGATTTTTTCTGGCTGTATGGATGTCTTTAGTACGATTCTAAAGAGAGCTTCTTAATGTCAGTAAGTCTTCAATGTAAACATCTTTCATTTTTATTTTATTTAAAAAATTTCATAGATGAATATGTATTTACATCATTCCCACTACACATTCTCCTACCTCCAACTTTGAAATTCTCACATTGGAAGATAGATTAGATGATAGATAGATAGATAGATAGATAGATAGATAGATAGATAGATAGTCAGTCAGCCATCACTTGTGATCCCACAACAGACTGCAGAAAGGCCAGAGAACAGCATCTACAACAATTCTCTACTCTGGTTTGATCAATCCGCAATTTTAATATTATGTCCTTACCTGTACTTGATGGGCAATGTGAAAATGTGTGTGTGTGTATGTTTGTGTGTGTGTGTGTGTTCTACATTCTTCTCTTCTACTAGCTTTCAGAGCATACTGGTAGCATCTTTGGGCATAAGTATATTGTTTAGAACACAGTTTGAAATTATCCTGGTTTAGGGAATTGATAGTACTATGGTTTCCCATAGAATCCATGACTTTACCAGCCACTGAAAGTTGGCTATTTTTATAATGTGAAAGATTAGTTTACTCCTATTGAGCAGGACTTATGTACACTTATATGGTTGTTAGTTATCCCCAAATTACAAATATCGTGTTGCACTCTAGGATATATGTTGCCCGGTTGGTCATTTTTGTACTTTCTAGGCTTCACAGCTTGGTAGACCTATTGACTATTTCTTTCTAATGGAAATTTGCATAGCACCTTCTGGTAACAGAAATTCTAGTCATTGGAAAGGAGGCTTCCAGCTCAGTTTCAGCTCAATTCCTCTAAGTTTTATGTCCAACATATACGATGGTTTTAATAACAGGGTCTTATCTTCAAGTTCAAGAATACAGTCAAGGACTATAGCAATAGCCTATACTGCTTTACATGTCTCTTGGACTCCTTTGACTAAACAGGTTTCTAATTCCTGCTAGGACTTTTATATTATAGGCTATGGTTCTTGTGGAGCTCATTATTCATTCCAAAAGGCTTAACTTTTTAAAATTATTTATGCTTGCACATTCACTTATATATTATGATTTACAGTCTATTGTTGTGGATGACCCTGGTACTGTATGTATTTTGATGTTAATTCTGCTATCCCAGGAGGGAATGTCTGGAATGACTAATGAGTGATGAATGAGTCACATACTCAAGTGACTTCTTGTGAACTTTCCTCTAATGAATAAAGGAACCAATCACTGCGCAAGTAGGCAGGAATTCTAGATTGGACAGAGGAAGAGGAAGCAGGAGAGAGATAGAAGCCTTTTGGACAGGGACAGTAAGAGGACAAGATGTAGCTACTAGAGTCTTCTGGTTTAGATGGTGAATCTGCCAGGATTTGCCACCAGAGGATTTAGATTTAATAGGGTTTACAAGATTAGGATTCTAGTTGATGTGACCAGCCATGAGTTAACATTGTTTCTGACCTAAATTTGTGTGGTATTTTCCTTCACATAGCAGCTCAACTGGGTTCCAGAGAGAACCCAGCAGCATAGTGTGGGTTTGCCAGATGTGCATCACAAAAGGCTGTGGGACTTTTGTAGCATGGGGCAGGCATGGTAGTGATCCACCAGTGGGAACTTAGCAAGCTGGACAGGAAGATTTTGGTGCTCTGAATCAGAAAGTCTCCATGAGATGAGAACAAGCCAACCATTGCCCGCCAGTGACTGACTAGCCAGCCTATCAGTGTCTTGCTGGCAGTAGCATGGATTCCTTTTTTTTTTTTTTTTTTTAAATATACTTTATTTACATTTCATATGTTTTCTCCTTTCCAGGTCTCTCCTTTGGAAACACCCTATCCCAATCCCCTCCCCCTGCCTCTATAAGGGTATTCCCCACCCACCTACCTACTCCCATCTCCCCTCAATGGCATTCCCTTATACTGGAGCATCTAACTCTCAGAACAAAGGGCCTCTTCTCCCATTGTTGGCCAACAAGGCCCTCCTTTGCAACATATGTGGCTGGCACCATGGGTCCTCCAACATGTGTTCTTTGGTTGGTGGTCCAGTCTCTGGGAGTACCAGAGGGCCTGACTAGTTGACACTGTTGCTCCTTCCATGGGGCTACAAACTCCCTCAGCTCCTTCGGTCCCTTCTCCAACACCTCCATCTAGGACTCCACATTCAGTGCAAAGTTGCTGTGAATTAAATCATGGGTATTCTGAACTATTGAGCTAATATCCGCTTATCGGTGAGTACATACCCTGTTTGTTCTTTTGTGACTGAATTACCTCACTCAGGATGATATTGTCCAGTTCCAATCATTTGCCTGCAAATTTTATGAAGTCATTGTTTCTAATAGCTGAGTAATATTCTGTTGTGTAAAAGTACCACATTTTCTATATCCATTCCTCTGTTGAGGGACATCTGGGTTGTTTCTAGCTTCTGGATATTATAAATATGGCTGCTTTCAACATAGTGCAGCATGTGTCCTTATTACATGTTGCAGCATCTTCTGGGTATATGTCCATGAGTGGTATAGCTGGGTCCTCAGGTAGTATTATGTTCAGTTTTCTGAGGGTCCACCAAACTGATTTCCAGAGTGGTTGTACCAGCTTGAAAACCTACCAGCAATGAAGGAGTGTTTCTCTTTCTCCACATCCTTGCCGGCATCTGCTGTCACCTGGGTTTTTGATCTTAGCTATTCTGGCTGGTGTGAGGTAGAATCTCAAGGTTGTTTTGATTTGCGTTTTCCTGATGACTAAGGATGTTGAACATTTCTTTAGGTGCTTCTCAGCCATTCTAGTTTCCTCAGCTGAGAATTCTCTGTTTACCTCTGTTCCCCAGTTTTTGATAGGGTTATTTGGTTCTCTGGAGTCGAACTTCTTGAGTTCTTTGCATATATTGGATATTAGCCCTCTATCAGTCATATGATTGGGAAAGATCTTTTCCCAAACTGTTGGTTGTCATTTTGTCCTATTGACAGTGTCCTTTGCCTTACAGAAGCTATGCAATTTTATGAAGTCCCATTTATTGATTTTTGATCTTAGATCTTAAGCCATTGGTGTTCTGTTCAAGAATTTTCCCCTGTGCCCATGTGTTTGAGACTTTTCCCCACTTTATCTTCTATTAGATTCAATGTATCTAGTTTTATGTGGAGGTCCTTGATCCACGTGGACTTGAGCTTTCTACAGGGAGATAGGAATGGATCAATTTGCATTCTTCTACATGTTGACCATCAGTTGAACCAGCACCATTTATTGAAAATGCTGTCTTTTTTCCACTGGATGGTTTTAGCTCTTTTGTCAATAACCAAGTGACCATAAGTGTGTGGGCTCATTTCTAGGTCTTCAATTCTATTCCATTGCTTTACCTGCCTGACACTCTACCAATACCATGCAGTTTTTTATCACTACTGCTCTGTTGTACCGCTTGAGATCAGGGATGCTGATTCCTCCAGAATTTCTTTTATTGTTGAGAATAGTTTTTGCTATCCTGGGTTTTTTGTTATTCCAAATGAATTTGAGAATTGCTCTTTCTAAGTCTATAAAGACTTGAGTTGGGATTTTGATGGGAATTGCATTGAATCTGTATATTGCTTTCAGCAAGATGGTCATTTTTACTATATTAATCCTGCCAATCCATGAGCATGGAAGATCTTTCCATCTTTTGAGGTCTTCTTTGATTTCTTTCTTCAGAGACTTGAAGTTCTTGTCATAGAGATCTTTCACTTGTTTGGAGTCACACCTTTTTAAAATTATTTCCCACAACAGTTTATTATATATGTATTTAATAAATAAACATAAAATCCTGTTTCACTGTGGTTTTCAATCATTCTTAATATTTTCTGTTCCTCCTCCCTTCTTCTTCCCCTATGTAATTTCAACCATTCTACCTCCCCAGGAAAAGCTCTTCCACTCTTTTCCCATTTCAAAGAGATAATTTTAAATGTAGTATTTACCCTTGTGCTGCAGCATATTCTAAAGTGTTTTTACTTTTACACTTATTCCTAGAATAGATCTATGCTGGCTTCCACTGGCTTTGGTCTGCCTATTCCCAGATAGCTACTATGCTCTGAAAGCTAGTAGAAGACAAGATTGTAGAAAACAAAGTGCTTACCACTAGTTAAGTGCCTACCATGTGCTAAGCATTGCATTTCCCCATTTTCTTTACTGTAATATTTCATACTAATATCAAATTTGAAAAGTATGACTATCATAATTTTCCAGATAAAAACTAAAGTTTCCCTCTAGGAAAAGAAACACCTTCCAAGCAGAATACCCATTGCTGTTGGTTGTAGAGCCCATAATTACACTCTTGAGTTCATCCCACTGAGGGGGTAAGGGAAGGAAACAGCCTTAGATGAAGTAAGCTTTTAAACACCCAGTTCTTAATTGCTGAAAATCTACTCCCTGTAAAGATCTGCCATTTATAAGTACAAAAATACAAACAACCCCAAAATAATTAGCTTCAGACCACAGGGACTCTGGGCAAGTGCAATCATAGGAGGAGAACGTGAACCCCAGGCTCAGTGTTCTATGCTAGGAATCAAAACCATGTAAGTTAGCAATGTTTCTGAAATACTTCCATAGCTTTTTAATTTACTTTTTCTAAAATTTAAATCTCTTCTCATGCCTCAGAAAAACAAATCTAGTATAAACACACATGTGCATGCACACACATACACACACACACACAAACACACACATACACATACATATAAATGTAGTTTGAACATTTAAACTTTGATAACTAAAATCTTGGCATAGTCTTTAAATAATGATGACATCTAAATTTTGTAAACACGGTATTCAAATTAAATTATAGTCTGATTAAATCTAATAGTAAAATTTGAATACCTTCCTGAAAAACATGAAAGAAAAATAATACTTATATCCTGATTCACCTATAGGAAAATAATGAGAAATTTTGAAGTGGTGATTTTAGTTTGTAATTGCAGAATGTTTGAGTGAATAGGAGTCAACAGCCTAGCAAAGTCTGTGACCAGTGCCCATGGTGAGCAATCAACAGAGGTTCTTTTCTCTAAAAAGAAGAGGCTGGGCAGAATTCTCTATAGACTTGTTAGCAGATCTTGGGCCTCTAGAACAGTGATTTCAAGAAATCCTTGAGGAGATAACATAAAAGAAAATTGCCAAATACAACTAATGTTAGACTCCATCTTTCCCCTCCATTATGTGAAGTAGAATATCATATTATTACCTTACTTTATGAAATACTTTGTGAAATTTATATTAAATAGAAGTTTATAAAATATCACATTCAAAAACAGAGTTTATGGAAATTTATTAAACAAATGAATAAACCAATGAATGAATAATAAAAGTCCAATTGATACCTTGAATTCATAATTTCATTTAAACAGACAAGTTTGTTTTTAAATTGTCAAAAACAAAATTACTATACATTTTATGGTATCTACTGGGCTTTATTTTTGATTTTACAAGTAGGCAACTGTATTGTCCACAACTTCGAGTCAGTAGTCCAAGAAGCCAGGCAGAAGAAGTTGGTAATGTAGATAGACAGAACAGAAAACAGATGGAGACACAGTGCATGCAGGGAAATGAAAGAGCACTGTTGCCTAGCATTTGTGAAGTCATAGGTTAAATCTAAGCCTCAGATAGCTCAAGAAAAAAAAAATAAGAGTAAACACAAAGAAAGCCTCAGGGTGTTTAGTAGAAAAGGCACAGTCAAATTCAATACACATGAGAGAGAGAAAAACTTGTCAGGAAACACTGAATATCATCTTACAGACAATAGTGAAGCTTGACAAAATCAGTAGAAAAGAAATCCCAGGGTATTTTCCTATCAAATATAAAAATTATTTCACACACAACAAATAGAATATATGGAGTATAGTTCTTTTATAAGATTAAAAATAGAAAAGGGTTGTCAGGCTAAACAGAAAACTCTAAACAGAGGACTCTCAAATGGCCTAGAAGCACTTAAAGAAGTATTTGACATCCTTAATCATCAGGAAAATGCAAACCAAAATTACCCTGAGATTCCACCTTATACTAATTAGAATGACTAAGATCAAAAACTCAAAAGATAGCACATGCTGGCAAGGATGTGGAGAAAGAGGAAAATTCCTCCATTGCTGGTGGAATTGCAAACTGGGACAACAATTCTGGAAATCATTCTGAAAGTTCCTCAGAATATTGGAAATAGTTTTACCTGAATGAAGACCCAGCTATATGACTCCTAAACATATACCCAAAAGCTCTTCAATCGTACCACAAAGACACATGCTCTACTATATTCACAGAAACCTTATTAGTAATAGCCAGAAGCTGGAAGCAATCCAGATGTCTCTCAACCGAACAATGGCTGCTGAAAATGTGATTCATTTACAGAATAGAATATGTTTCAGCTATTAAAAATGAGATCATAGATATTCCAGGCAAATGGATGGAACTAGAACACATCATCCCGAAGGGAAAATAGGGTAGTATCAAGTATAGAGAGAGACAGGAGAGAAGCCCAGAGGGTCAGGAGAATGAATGGATATATATAGCTGCTGGTGAATCCCATGACAAAACCAAATTTAAACAATAACTGTCTACTAATCCAGCAATATACTAGATACTAGAAGGAAAACACAAGGAGGGTAACTACACAGTAGAAAAAAAATCAGAAATTAATCATCTCACAATAAACTCAAAATAAGATAATCACATACATGTAATTCTACCACCACCAAGAAAATAACAGGATCTAGTAATCATTGGTCATTAATATCTCTCAACTTCAATGGACTCTATTCAACAATAAAATGAAACAGGCTAACAGACTGGATACATAAACAGGATTCATTATTCTGCTACATAAAAGTAACACATATCTGCAACAAACATAGATAGTTCCTCAGAGTAAAGGACTGGAAAAAGATTTTCCATGCAAAGGGTCCCAAGAAACAAGCTGAAGTCACCTTTCTAATATCTAATATAATATACCTTCAACCACAGGAAATCAAAAGAGATTAGGAAGGACATGTCATATATATCAAAGGAAAAACTCACCAAGATGAAGTCTCAATTCTGAACATCCATGCCCCAAATGCCAGGTAATCCACCTTTGTAAAATATACTTTACTAAAGCTCAAAACACACATTGAACCCCATACAATATTAGTTGGAGACTTCCACACCCCAATTTCACCAGTGTACACAGGTCATCAAGATAGAAACTAAACAGAGATACAGTGAAAGTAACAGAAGTTATGAACCAAATGGATTTAACAGATATCTGATATCTACAAAACATTCCATTCCAAAATAAAAGAATATATGTTCTTCTCAGCACCTCACAGCACCTTCTCTAAAATTGACCATATAATCAGACATTAAAAAGCCTCAACATATACAAGAATATTAAATAAATTAAAAAAAAAAAAAAACAGCCAGGCAGTGGTGGTACACGCCTTTAATCCCAGTACTTGGGAGGCAGAGGCAGGCAGATTTCTGAGTTTTGCCAGCCTGGTCTACAGAGTGAGTTCCAGGACAGCCAGGGCTACACAGGGAAACCCTGTCTCGAAAAAAAAAACAAAAACAAAAAAACCTTGCATTCTATCAGATCACCACAAACTAAGGCTTGAGTTCAACAACAACAGAAACAACAGAAATTCCACATACTTTTAAAACTGAACAACTCTCTACTCAATAAAAACTTGGTCAAGAAAGAAAGAAAGAAAGAAAGAAACTAAAGACTGTATAAAATTCAATGAAGGCACAACATGCCCAAACTTCAATCCCACTTAGAAGAGGTAACAATATAGTGATGGAAAGCAGAGGGAGGGAGGGAACTGGGTAGATAGAGGGGAGGGGAAGGGAAATACGGGGTAAGGGCAGGTGTAGAGAGAGGCAGGAGAAAGGCCCAGAGGGCCAAGAGAGTGAATGGAAATATGTAGCTGTTGGCAGTAGGAGGTAGGGGGTTGCTTAGGGAAGGGGGAATCTGAAGGAAATCCCAGATATCTGGGATAGTGGAGGCTCCCAGGAGTCAATGTGGGTGACCTTAGCCAAAATGCCCAACAATGAGGATATAGAACCTGAAGAGACTACCTTCAGTAACCAGATTGGACCCCAGTAGAGATGGGGACACCAACTCACCTACAAAACTTTTGACCCAAAATTCATCCTGTCTAAAAGAAATTCAAGGACAAAAATGCAGCAGAGATTGAAAGAATGGCTGACCAATGTTCAACTTGGGATTCATTGCATGGGTGGGCACCAATCTCTGACACTATTACTGAGGCTGTGTTGGAGTTGTAGGCAGGAGTCTAGCTTGGCTGTACTCAGAGAGGCTCTACCCAGCAACTAAGACAGATGCAGATACACACAGCCAAGCATTGGACTGACATCAGGGACCCCCATGGAAGAATTAGGGGAAGGATTGAAGGCCCTGAAGGCAATGGCATCCCCACAATAAGAACAACAGTGTCAACTGATATGGACCCCTGGGAGCTCCAAGAGACTGAGCTACCAACCAAAGAGCATAAACTGGCCAGTCTGAGGCCCCTGGCACGTATGTAACATAGGACTGCCTTATCTGGCCTCAGTGACAGAGGATGTTCCTAATCCTGTATAGACTTGATGCCAATCTTAGGCAAAAGAGAAAGGGATGGAAGAAGAACTCTATGAGGAAGAACCAGGAAGAGAAGGAGGCAGCATTTGGGATGTAAATAATAAAATAATTAATAATAATAATAATAATAATAATAATAATAATAAAGAGTTTTGAATGAAAATAATGTGCAAGTTCAATTCCCTGTACCTATATTACAGCTCACAGCTATCTTCACCTCTAGTTCCAGAGTACCATATACCCTCTTCTGTGGGCCCTAGAAATGCCTGTAGTACACAGCAATACATGAAGGCAAAAAAAAAAAAAAAAAAAAATACACACAATATTTACAAAGTTTTAAAGCACGCTATATTAAGAGTAGAGAGTGAGTGGACTCCAATGAGCAGTTTTGGAGGATAACATGGTGCTTGCCTAAGCCATCTTTAAAGATGGATTTAATTTCTACAGGAACAATTCTACCTACTGCAGAGGACAGTACAGGCAGAGTGATGAACCAAGCTACTATTATATGCCGAGAACATAAAATGTTAATCCAAAAATAAATCTCTTAACTATTTTTCCCAGCCAACAAATAATCTCCTAATTATTAGCTAATAGATTTAGCATCTGGTAAGACATTAAGACATTAAAACCATGAAAGATAATAGGAGCATATCAGGAGAAGCATGCTAAACATGACAACCAAGGTAGGTGCAAGTGTCTGAGCCATTTTCACCTGGTACCATTGCCTTTAAATCACTCCTGAAAATGCTAATTTTGTTTCAACCTCAGAAAAGTAGTTCAAAGGAGAAGGAACAAAGCTTTTCCTTTTATCCTTGGCCTACACAATCAGATTTCTCTGAAGGGAACAAAGAATTAGAGGACATTTATGCAAAAAGATTAGAGATTGAGAGAACTTTCACAGTCCTATAGAGCTTAGAATGCCCTTGATAGTCCTTAACAGATAAGATAAAAGAAAGTCCAAAAACCTCCCCCTCCAATTCTCAAGAACAACACCCCAATCAAGAACCCTACACCCTCTTAGAGCAATTATATTTTGATTTCCTAAAGCCATTTTAAAACCTTTTTTTTTTTTTCTCTTCCCCTGTCTGGAAAATAACAGATAATGTGACCCTTTGTATCATCTTGTTTTTCGTCTGCTGATGCGATTCCACCCAATAAATAGAAACCAATGAAGCCTAGAGCAATTCAGACTACAAGGGTGGGTGGCAGTACACAGACAAGCTCTGATGTGTGTCTGTTGATATTTGTGGCAGGAGGTTAATTAGCATTAGCAGAAGTATCAGCAGTTGCCTGGACTTACTCATAAGGTCCTGGCTGCTCCCAGCAGTACAGTACAGAGAAAAACAAGTCAAAATAGTTTTTGTTCCTCTTACAGAAAAACCATTTACAAAAACAAACACAAAGTAATTGGATTCCTCTTTGTTTGCTTTCTGTTTCTCCATTCCCCAAAGTGTTTGATTTAGCTGCTTCCCTTGCTCCTTCCCAGTCCTACACAGTGTGAGCAGTAAGGTATTTGCAATTTCTTTTCCCTTTCTGCATTCCCTCCTCCTGTGCCCTTTCTGCAATCCTTAGGCTCCGTTTTCCTCTTAAGAAAACAACTTTATATAGAGACAATTTCATTTTCAATTAAGGAGTGTATTCTTGCCAGTTTATAAGCTTGGATCATACAGATCCAAGACACACATCTCCCCTCTGATCATTTGTAACATTAAATCTCTTGAAAGCTGCTGCCTACCCCTAATCTCTGTGAATATCAGAATACCTATTGTATCCACTGTGTGAGCCTTTAATAAAGCGCTCAAAGGGGCTTTATAGGCTTGGCATTGTTTGTGGTTTCCCTCTATTTGTTTCTATAAAGAAAAGAAAATAGATTATTCTATCAAAATAGTATTCCTTTTTATCTGTTTGCAATAAAATTTTAGAATCACTTCACAAAGTACTTGAGATATTTTTAAAATAAATACCCACTGCCTTGTAACTATAGGAAATGCTCGATTAACAAGATTTCTCTCATCATTTACCCACTAGGGTGATTTTAGCAAATTTACTATTATAGTTCATTGAGAAATGTTAATTAATAATGAAAGACGAGTAAACAATAAACATAATGTGGATTATCTCATAACTGTGTAATACCACCATTATTAGATTTTAAATGAGATTTAATTTTTTCATTCCTTTTATATTGGAAAATGAAAATGAATATAAAGACAATTAGGGATGTGTTTTAGAGGGGAAAATTTCTGAACAAATGAAATCAAGTCTCAAAATACTTTGGGCAAAATGGACCCCTTGAAAAAGGATTTGGGTTGGGGTGTGGCACCATTGTTCCTGAAGCAAAAGAAAAGAAGAAATCATTAACATCATTTCTATGTAAAGTGGGTAGATCAAAGACATGGTTAGAAGAAGACAGAATCTCTACCTTATAAATGCAAAGGAAACAACTAAGAATCACAATTATGTGAGTATTTCTGATTAAGAATCCTGATTCATTAAGTTGACATTGTCAAATTGTCTCTGAAATACCTTATCTGTCCCTGTTACTCAGAAGATGAACCCAAAGTCATCATACACTAGTGCTAGATTAAAGCTAAGGTCTAGAGTCTTGCCATTCAACTGCCTTTCTTTTAATCTCTAAAGTCATATTGCCTTCCCTTGACAATTGGGATAAAGAAATGTTTTGGCCTAATATAATTTATTTCCTACTTTCTCTGTGCAAACACTTAAAGGGCATATGACTTCGAGGTATTTGCTAAAGAACTGGATATATGTTAAAAGAACTCAAAGTAACTACTCTAAGTTATCTATGTTCAAATTTCATTTTACAGTTCAATTTAATTTGAATAATCATAACTCATGAAGTAAACTGAAGGGAAGGGGAAGCTTATTCATAACTATGTTCTATTGCAAGAAGAGGAAGGCTCCTATGCTTGCTTTAGTTCTAGACAGTTAACGAAAAAAAAAAACCCACTTAAGGCAAATGGAGATGGCATTTACTTTATGGTAAGTAGGTAAAAGATTTAATATCTTTACAATATAAATAAACTGTCAAGCACCAGAATAGATTTTGGTAACTGAACAACAAATATAGGATTTGGACCACTTAATAATTATTGAGTTATTATAATAGTAAATTTTATTCTCCTACTGTAATTGTTATTTGGGAGGCTTACTGCTTCTATCTGCTAACCCCTCCATACAATCTAATCTAGGCCTAGAATGTTTTTATCCTCTTAGACTTGCTGCTGAATAAGCTCATCCTTTCTTGGACTTGCTGCTGAATAAGCTCACCCTTTCTTGTTCTTTATGAACTGTAGCAAGCTGGTTTAACTCAGCTGTTCTGGCTCAAACTCTCCTCTCCAAGCTAAGTGAGTCAATCTAGCCTCTCTCTCTCTCTCTCTCTCTCTCTCTCTCTCTCTCTCTCTCTCTCTCATTGCTCTGCTTAGACTTAAACTAACTCTAGCAATCTATTCAAATCTGTTCATTCTTTCACTCACTCCTTCTTAACCTGCTTTAGCTTGCTCTCTCTCCAATCTGTCTCTATAAAACTCTCCTGGTAAAACTGCCTCCTTCACTGTCTGTGCCGCTCCATTCTCCCTTTCATCTCTACTCTACAGCACTCCAGGAACTCTACTGTGTTTCTATACTGTACTCTCTTCCATCTGTACTGTTTGTCTCTCCCCTAAGTAGCTTCCTTTTCCTCTGTCTTCCTATGAGAGTTCAGCATATCCTATTTTGCCAATCTTTCTCTGAATTGTCACTTTTTCTGCCACTCTATTAGACATCACTTACAAACATGGATGTGTCCTTCTACAAACTAACTTCACCTTCATTGTTTGGGATAAAAGGTGAATACTGAGGTCCTGTCTGTATTCCAGGCAGAGGGACAGAGGGATTAAAGGTGTGTGCAAAGGGCTGTGTCACACCCCAACTAGAAACAGGTTCAAATATCATGTAACAAGTTATTGCATAAAATAAGAAATCCTAGGACTTAGTGAAAAGTAAAATCAAAGTGTGTGTGTGTGTGTGTGTGTGACAGACACACACACACAGAGAAAGAGAGAGAGAGAGAAAGAGAGAGAGAGAGAAAGAAAGAGGCTTATCACAAAAACACATGTGTTAACTAACAAGTATTCATTGGAGAACATGATAAATACCAGAGCAATAAATGTCACAATTTTAAAATAGATAGACATATGTAAACATGAGGGTTCATTGCATTTAAGTCTTCTAACATTTTCTGTGTGAATTAGAACAGTTTAGAATCATTTTCTAGAACATGAATAACAAGGTATTACAAAATATAGTATTTTTCCAATTAACACATAAATACCTGGGAGAAATTAGATTTAAACTTACAAATGTGTTTATCAAGAAGTTATCATCTTTGTTGATATATTATACTGTCTGCAATTTTTATGAACTCAAATTCTTTCTGATATCCAGGGTCATACTAGCAAAAGATATAAGACATCTTCTCTCCCCTCCTCTCTCTCTTACACATAAAAATTATACAAGAATGTAGTCAAAATTTCTCTGTATAACCTTTAGTGAAATAAATCTAAATTTATGAAGACTTTTTAGAAAATATTCTGGTTTTTCGCTCTCACTGTCATTGGAGGAGCTTTGTACATTGCATTGCCTTCCTTCTAATACTTAGCACATGTTCAATGAAAGAAAAAAATCCATATGAATAATGTGACCAGAATATTGAGAAAGTCATAACAATCAGAGATGTTTGTAAGCAAAAAAAGAGTCCTAAGTCAAATGAAAGCTTATAAGAGGTTTGGAGAAATCAGTTAGTATGTCATTCAAATATGGATGCACACAAGTTAATATTGTCTCCTGATTTAGTTTCTTCTGTGAATCACTAATAATAATAATATATAACAATTTATTTTGCCAAATAACCAAATATAATTACTTTTAATATTTATGTTATAGTGTACTTTATATACAATTTATCCCTCATTTCTCACCTCAACTGTATCATTTCCCAGGATTATGGTTTCTGTTTAACAAGACTTCAAATTAATAGGTAAATGCACGTATTCATTGGTAGATGAGCAAGCACATTCCATATCCCTGTGCATAAGACTTACTATATCCTGTGATCTCAATCACATGCTCACCTTATACTCTCTAACTCTTTTCTGATTCTTATATATTCCCAATATAAAAACTTCTGGGTAACAGTGAAGAATCTATCAGAGCTGGGGGAAAAATTGGAACACAGAAAGCAAAGATGCTTTCACACATAAACAATGCTCATTGTGTTTAATGTAGAAAAGGAGAAAATGCATAAGGAAACACTACTCCTAAGCAACAAAGAAAAGACATATAGACCCAGATTTAATTTCTTTTAATGTAGTGACCTTGTCTACGAGCACAATGTACCCAGGCAAGTACAAAGACTTCAATATAGTCTCCAAAATTCTCCTTGGTGAATAGAAGGCTCTTATAACAATGTCAACATTTAGTGGGTACGAACTATATCTTTGAGAAAGACAATAGAATATTCTTGCCTTTACAAGATATAGTAGTAGGGAAGATATCCTATACTCTATTTGCTCAAAAACCTAAAAGAAAAACAATCAGTTTGTGTATTTTTGAACCTAGTATCTACTGTACTAGTATCAGTGATTACTAGAGTTGTCTGGTTTTATATGCTTTGCTAACATTTCTGTGTGGATTTCCCCTCATCGTGACAGCAAAGTATGAGAAAGTATCACTGTAGCTGTATGATAGGCATAAAAACTAAGGTACTAGATGTGAAAGAATGTTCATGGAAAAGCAGAAGGAAATCAGTCAAGAACAGATTCTTCTCTGTCAGAATATAGAATCCAACAAAATTTTCCAACAGAATTTTACTGAGTAAAACAATATTGACAAAAAATTTATTTTCTGGGTTTGGTATTTGATGCTTATAATTTGTTTATAAATAGTCAGGGTATTTCCTGGTGGTCATTTTGTATGTTTTGAACCAGAAGTCAAACAACATTTGAGACATATAAGTACATATACAACTTGATGTAGAACTTGAATACCTGATTTCAAATATATTACCTTATTACCTTCTTCTACATTTGCAGACATTTTAGAGTTGCTAAATAAAAGTAATCAGTTCTTTGTCTATTGATTATAACAAAGTCACTGTGCCTGTCCACATTTGCAAACAATCAGCACTGGGTATGAGATCTCTGATATATTTACAGTAGAAAGAAGTTACTAGTAAGGGTAAAATTGCTAAGAACATGCAAGATGTTATGACCAGGCTCTGTTATGACCAGAAGTTTGTCAGGGGAAGTTCTCTGGTGGGAATCAGAGTACTAACACTTTGGAATACCCATTTTACAAAGGGATGGTGAATATAATTTTTTTTCTACTAGCTTTGAGAATTTTCTTTTCTGTTTTTTGTTACAGTTTCACTTATCTGGAAATAAATGGTTTTCTTTCTCATAAATGTAATCTCAAAATACTTTACCACACATTTATATTTTGTTCAGTTAATTTCCTTTTACAGGTGAATCTCCACATTGGACTTGATTACCAATGTTTATGTAATTCAAATATAGCTTGAAACTCTCCTGGAAAGGATTATTTCAGCATCTTTTGGCAAAGAAAACTATATATAAAATATATATGTGGACCTTAAGAGCTCAGTATTGCAAAGAAAATGAGTTACATCTTTAGTCAACAATACTAGAAGTCCTTGAGCATTCCCGATAGTGTCTTAGTAGCTGTGAGGTATAAAAAAAGAATTGATGAGTCATCTCTTTCCCAGAAGACCTCTTTATTATTCTCTCAACATTTTCATTTACCAACAAAACTGTATTTTCCTTTGGTCTGCGTTACATTAGGGGGGTGCTGGTATGACTTACTCAACAAATGATGCTGGTAAAATCACACACCTCCCACTAAAAGAATGAAAATATATCTGTATCTCTCATCTTGCTCAAAAATTCAATTTATACTGCATCAGTGACCTTAATTTAAAACCCAAAATGCTAGTAATACTAGAGGAATACATAAGAAATACATTCCAAGGTATAGGTATAAGTTAGCACTATCTACACAAAAGTTAAACAGCACAGAAAAATAGCCCCTCAAATTAATAAAGGTAACAATATAAAATTAAATAGTTTCTGCACAGAAATGAAATATAGTAACATAGTAAACAGAAAGGCTACAAAATTGAAAAAGAATCATTGGTATTTCTATTCCAGACAATAATTAATATTTAGAATATATAATGAACCAGAAAAATTAACCAGCAAATAAAAATTTAAAATGTTCTAATCATCAGATAGGCTGAACAAACTGATCTCAAAAGAAGAAAAAAAATGGTCAACAAACACTTAAACATGTGTTCAATATCCTTAGCCACCATAGATACACTAATGAAAATTACTTTGAGATTCTACCTTATCATAATCAGAATGGTTACCATTATAGAAAGAGACAACACATCAGGATGTGGTTAACAAGGAACCCTTATGCATTGCTGGTGGAAATGTGAAGCAGTCCATCCACTACAAAAAACAGTATGAAAATTTCTCAAGAAAAACTAACAATAGAAGTACCACATGACTTAGCTGTACCATTCCAGGGCACATATATATCTAAAGAATGCTACATAATATCATTGAGATAACCATAAACTGTGTCTATTGCTGCTCTATTCATGATATCTAGAAAATTGAACCAGATTAAATATCTATCAACAAACTAATGGAAATGCTGAAACTTTATATTTCCTCTATAGGAAAGCTAGACCTGCCAACATGCACTGCTCTATTTCTTCTTTTATGTGCATCGAGAGGATTAAAATCTTTAGACTTTCATTAATCAATACAATTTTTTTAAAAATACATTTTTTAAAAATTTACATACATTGTTGCAAATGTATTGAGGACTTGGTAAATATCCATTCACTCATTCTATAATGATATACAGATTACTATTTACTAAGATATGAGCTGTGCCCAAGACATTCACTATCATTCAGGACATGGTAGTAGGCTTGAAAGTGGATGGAAAGTTGACCTTTAAATGTGACAAAATAAAATGGTTCCTCCAAGTAGTTTTGATCAGAATTTGAATCACTAGCCACCCATGAATAATAGGTGAGAATTTGAAAATGACCTGTGTTTTTCAGCTTCAGTCCCACACTGGCTGAATCCATAGAGACAACCCTTAGAGAGCTATCAGGAAAGCTGAATGATAATGTACAGTATGTTATCTACCACCTGAAAATTTCTCAATAAATATTAGTTTAGTCTTCAGTTTTCTCCAGCCACATATAAAATCAGTGAAAAGGAGATCAAAGATATTTAGGAACTATGTCAAGGACAGGCCTAAAAAGTAATTATGTCTCTTGAGAAATGAGTTTCTACTGAGAGCCTAAGGGCTCACTGACTTTTAGACAAGTCTGTTTTCACTTTCTCAGCCCCAACTATCTTATATGCTAAACAATACATACCGTGTTATACTAAACCTTTGGTGGCTTAAGTTTGTTATTTCCCAGATCCAAACTCAACCCCACCTTTCACTGGGATCCTTTACTCTTTGAGTTAATAGCATTTTCCTTTTCAAGATTGCTAATTTCATGTATTGTGACATACTCAAATGCCAATTTCTTATCTTTAGTGTTCACAGGAACACTCTGCAGTAGGATGATAATTGCATTTATTTTATACACATTGAATGTAAGACTCTTGAGAGAGAGATAATTTGAAATCACAGGGAAGAGAGGATCTAGGTACAGTGGCTGTTGTAGTTACACTTCTCTGAATAGATATGTTATTCAGTATCCTCAGCAAATTCACCAACAAACAAAAGGCAGAGTTCCTGGTGGCCTCACTTCAAAGGCTCTTGAACCAATGATGCTCAGTTGCTTCTCTCCTAAAGTGGATTATCCTATGGAAACAATTATGCAATAACCACTTACCAATGGCTGTAGGGAAATGCTGGGGCTGGCCTCTTAAATCTAATATTCCAAAAAAGGTGATTGTACACAGGACCTAGACTAAGACAGTTTTTCATTCCTATGAAATATATATGAATACATGGAACATTTAAAAGTTAATGTACCTGTGTATAAGAACATGCGTATACATTGTATTGGTACTGAAGAAGGATTATACGTTTTTGGCCCTATAGAAAGACAATATCCAAAAAAAAAAGGCACCAAAATATGTCTAAAGAGATCTGATTTTTACCAGCTCCAGCACTTTCTAATGCTAGGGTCAATTATAGACATGATAAAAAATAAAAAGGAAAGCATTTTTTAAACTATGCTCTCTCAACAAAGAACACATGACTACATGGCAGAGTTTTCATGTTACAAGGAATGTCCAATGGCTTGTGAAGACATGGCTGTAGCAAATCTTGTAATGACAGCAAGCTGTGTCAGAAGTGATTCAGTTCTGACACTATCTACTGGACTCTGTTCCTAGTTGTCATGCTACTCACAAGACCCACCTGTGTCCTTTTTACCCTGCTTTTGACTGCTATAAATTGAGGTCCATGACCCTTCTGTTGAATCTTCTCACAGGTCTATATATAGACCATATATATATATATACATGATATAGTATATCATTATATATACCCCTGTGATCTCTGGGCACACAACCATCCAGTAACCTTTATGAGTTTAGTTATCTCAAATTCTCCCTTAACCTAGACCTTTGAAGTTTCTATTTAGACTTCATATATACTCATAGTTAACCAAATCATTGGTAATCAACTTACTCTTCACCTTTTTGATGCTTAATTTGTAGGCAGCCTAACACAAGATAGTATCATTTGGGGAGAGGGATGTATTTCAACAGAGAAAACACTTCTATTAAATTGGCTTGTAGACAAGTCTGTTGGCCATTTATTTTTAGTGACTACTGGTATAGGATGGCCCAGCCTACTGTGAATGCTGCTATCCTTGGGCAGGTGGTCCTGGGTTGTATAAAATCCAAGTAAGTCACAAAAACAAAACAAGCCAGTAATCAACATTCCTCTATGGTTTCCTCTTCAGTTCCTGCCTCCAGGTTATTGCCTTGAGCATCAACTCTGACTTCTCTCAGTGATGGAGTGTAACCTATGTATTGTCAGACAAGTACTTACAGCCTGTGCTCTCCAAGTTGATTCTGGTTAGTGCTTTATCACAGCACAGAGAAACACACTAAGACAGTCCCCTTTATCCTCCCTGAAGCTCAAAGGAGAGATCTGGCAGGATGTGGAGAGAGATACAAAGAGTATCTGTAATACTGTCTTGGTCTTCCAAAAATTTAAAGCTAAACCATGCACTCACACTTTAATTATACTAGATTAGTCTGGTACCAGACCAACATTTCTTCTATCAAAGAAAAATGATTAAAATCTAGATTAATAATGTGAAAAGCCTAGTTAAATGTTGTGAAGCAGTGAATAGAAAGAACCAGGATTTATGGGGGAAGTAAAAGAAGCAGGGGACCTGTGTGTAAACAGCTTCTATCAGGAGCCGATTTCCAAATCTTCATACTTATGAGAGAATATCCAGAAAAAGCAGGTCATTTTCACTACACTGAAAAAATGGCAGTAGAAACCAGAAAAGTGGCAGACACACCATCACCCAGAAGAGAACCACACAGAACAGAAGGTCTGGTGATTTGTAAAGATGTCTCCTCCAATTTCTGACTGAATACTTATATGTACAAATGTAAGGTGAGACCTGTAACTCTAGTTACAGGATAACTTACAAGAAACTGTGAGCTGTTAGAATATTACACTGTTTAACTGAAGAGCTTTGGGAACTGTCTACGTTCTACCTAGCCAAAGCTAAAAATAACAGCAATGGCTACTCCAGAACCTAGAAAATGTATGATTTCAGACTTTGATTAATCTGATAGATACTTGTATTTAACATACCCTGTCATGCTCAAACAAAGCACAAAGCACATTCTTTAAATATAAATTAATAAATAACACTCCTTAGTATGTTAACTACCATACTAGATTAATTCAGAAAAAATAAGATAATACTTTGAAAATATCTCTTATTTATTCTTTGTTAATTCTGTACATGTAAAACAATGTATCTTGATAACATTTACTCTCACTATGCCCAGTTACCCCACTGTGTTTCTTTCTACTCTATGATCTTCTTTCCTTTTGCCTTTATAGCTCTCTGAGCCTAAGACAACAAATGTTTAGAGAACTTACCAATATATCACGCTATATTTTGAATATGATGCTGTTCTCCAAACATCTGTGTATGTCTTGATGTCCAGGTTTATGCTGTTGGTATGTACACCTTTACCTTTAGGTCATTAAGAGCATGCTTTTCCTGGGAATTGTGTAACCCTAGTCTCTTCATCTTCTACCCAGCTTCCTGGTTTAAGATATAAGTGGTTTATACTGTCTTATACTTGCTATTATTGCTAAATACAAGGAATATTGGAACTACTTGACATTGGACTAGAGTCTTCAGAACAATGAGTTAAACTGACCTTTTTATAAGTATTCAGTATAAGTATTCTGTTATTGTGTTATAGTGACATAAAGATTATTAATATATTTAGAATTTATATATCTAGAACATTTATCATATTTATTTTATTCTACCCTTTATAATCTACTAATTCCATTTTCAGTTATCTAATGCTGACTCTGAACATATTTCCTATTCAAATATCAATCCATATATTATATATATATATATATATATATATATATATATTTGGATAAGGGATAGAATAGTATTATTAGTAATTAAATGCTTTTTTAATAGAGCAACAGATTATTTAAATTATCTATATACAATATATACATACAAATATGCACATATAGTTTCTGTATCAAGAACACTATGAAGTCAAATCTTAATATTTTTGTGATTAGTGAACTTAACAAATTAATACTAATGATTATTTTGTGTTTTCATTGTTTTGTTCTATTATCATTAGCTTCCATAGTTGATTGTTTTCATCATTTAATCATATATTTAGGGAGTTATTTTGAGTTCCTTCTTTCATTCTTGTCTTGTTTGTTTGTTTGGTTTGGTTTGGTTAGATTCCTTTCCTTACAAAAGATTAGAATATTCTGAACATGTTCAGGAAACATGTTGTAGATATGTTCTTGTTATTACATTTTAAATATATCACCAGTTGATTTATGTATAAAGAAATGCACTTCAATGGAATGTACACACTAAAAAACCCCTGTAATAAACCAATTTTATTTTTATTAATATATTTACTTTTTACAGTTGATAAAACATCATTTATTGTAAGGAACATGTGTTGATTACAGGCATTCAAATTGTTTTAGAAAAATCTAATAATATGATTTGTTTAGACAATCTACTAATATGATTTAACACATTAAGAAGTCTAAAAGTGAAAATAATGTAAGCCTCTCAAATGATGACATAAAATTTATATCTACTCATGGCAAACTTATTTTTCACTTTTTAAATTTTTATATATTTTTATTGGTTATTTTATTTATTTACATTTCAAATTTTATTCCCCTTCCCGTTTTCCCCTCAGCAAACCCCTTATACAGTTCCCCCTCCCCCATGCTTCTATGAGAGAGCTCCCCTCCCCACCCACTCCCACCTCACCACCCTAGCATTCCCTGATGCTGGGGCATCAAATCTAGTCACAATTGAACACATATGGTATGTACTCACTGATAAGTGGATATAAGGAAAAAGACTCATAATACCCATGATACAATCCACAGACCATCAACAAATTTTAAAACATAGTTTAAACAAACATGTTCAACAGTTGGCTTCTAAATTAGTCTTGACTTCTTGCTCTCATAGGTTATTTAAAATAGTACCAGATTGAGGCTGTATTGAAAAATCTTAAACTTCTTAATCATTTTTAGAAAGAAAAATTTTAATTGAAGCTACTAAATGAAACAGCTAAAGGGAAGTTGATATGGTTGAAGCTGGAAGAAGAAAGCTACATTCCGGAGACCTTCAGAGTGTGCCCATTTTCCCCCACTTCCACTTACAACAGTACCCAGAAGAATGCAAATACAGAGGTTAAATTCAATGTATAAGATGATTGTCAGTGTCTTCTAGCCTTAATAACTTTTTGACAAATCGCCTTGAATTCATGAATCACAAAGTGTTTTGTTGATTTTTATTGCTTCTCTTATTGCTACTTTTTATTGTTTTATTCTTAGGATTGAGATCAGCAATTCCTTTTCTATGATCAATTGCATAATCAGAGGGATCATTCCAATTTATTGCTTGAAGTCAGAAGGGGCATTTCAATATGCAGATAGATTCTATAATTCTACTAGAACAAAATGTTCCTTTGGTAGTTTTCTAAAAATTACTCCTATAGGCTCATATGTTTGAATAATTAATCCCAAGTTGGAGGAGCTATTTGTGAAAGGTTAGGTGTGGCTTTCTTGGAAAAGGTGTATCTTGGGAAAAGGTGTCTTGAGGTTTTAAAAGCTGTTGCCAATTCCAGGTTAGCTCTCTCTTTCATGATTGTGGATGAGATATGGGCTCTTGTTTACTACTTCAGCACCATGCCTGCTTGCCTGCCTGCCTGCCTGCCTATGTCATGATCCCCATCAAGATGACCATAGACTTAAAATCTAAAACTACAAGCTCCCATTAATAATTTTTCTTTTAAACTTGCTTTGGTTATGGTGTCTCTTCATAGCAATAGAAAAGTAACTAAGACAGTAGCTGGATTCTAACTATTTTGCACATTAAATATTTCAGAGGGAAATTCCAATAAAGAGTTCATTCAAATTCATTTCTCTCTCTGGTGTCAAGCCTAGAACATAAAGGTGAATGTTCACTGCTTTAAATTAGTGGCAACTGATATAAAATTTAAGATCCCTTTGAAATGCAGAAAATATTCAATCTCTAAGCCATCTGCAGCAAATTTACAGCAAACACTCATGCATCCTCCATAACAGTTTTATGCCACAAACTAGGAATTTCTCCAAAGTTACAATTATATGATGCAAAACAGGTAATTTTCACACTGAACTCATGTTTTCATTCCAGGTCTTACTTAATGTAGCCGTGATAGCTGCTGTTTGATGAATCAGCTTTCCTGTTAACTAGAGGTGCAGGGCCATCATCTAATGAAAACACTCTGTGCTTTATGGCTCCCCAGGCTGCAGTTCTGCATATTAAAATAGAATTTCAATCTCACTGTTAGAAATAAAATCAAGCCCAGCATCTGTGGTTTGAACAGAACTGAGAAAAATGCTGCTCATTTAATCTTAACAATATTTTTCATGCTAGACAGTATAAAAAAGAAGCCTTAGATATAATTTTAAAATGCCTATAAATTAGAAATAAATTCTTAGAAATCAGCATAATAGTTCAGTGCATGGGTTAGTTCCTTACATGTACAAATTTGACTGCTGAAAGTTTTCTGTCCCAGTTAGAAGTTCCAAAATATTCACAAATTAGGGCTTCCTGCTGTTCCTCAAATACCTCTCATAGCAGATCACTCTCATTCTTCTTACTGCAAAGACTGAGCCTCTCTGATAGCTCATAGTACTTTCTGGCTTTGTTGGTAATGACTGTAACTCTACATTCAAGACAGAGAGATCATATTGACAGCTCAGAGTAAAATTCACAGCAGCAAATGCATCAGAGAATCGGACATTCTCACTCTGATGATTTTCACCAATCCCATTCACATAAGCAGATCAGGATCACACAAAAGCAGAATAGCAAAGTACCCATAAGCCAAACCTCCTAAGGATTACTGGTAATTGTGATTACAATAAGTCATATTCAGTATAGTCAGGATTGTCAGCTTTACTCTTCCTTCTTGTTCTTTGCTCATGACTCACTTGGTAAACACATGTATTCACCACAGTCCACCTGAATTAATCAAATAAGAATTTTAGCGAATTTTTTGTCAGCAAAGTTTTATTTCAATACAATAAAAACAACAAACACAAATAAATGCTTACTATGTTCCTAATACCTGGATTACATAGATTTCATCTTGTTCAGTTTTCAAGAACCATAAGTACATGGATGCTATTAATAAAATATATTTAACAAGTATAACTAAAATTCAGAACACTTAAGTAGCTTATGCTATAATAAAAATGGATAAATTTAGAAATAATGTTAAAACTCTTTTGAATCATGAAACTATTTTTCCTAAGTATTTTAATGATATCATTAAATTACAATGCAAAATAATTTGTCTCATGATGGTTTCATACATATTGTACTTTTTCAGTATTAATTTTAAATCATGGGGGCTTGCATAGCTTGTATTTGTAAATAAGTTCCAGGAAAAACTCACTACTCATAATGTGTTTTTTTTTTTCTTTTTTTGTAAAAAAATACTAAGCACTGCATCAAACACCCTGTCACATTTTTCTCAGTCAAGTATGATAAAGGAACACATGTGAAATGCACTAACTGATAAGAGAAATCCATATCTTTGATATTAGTTCTTCCATACACCCAAGAGACTTATCTTCCTAATTAAAACTAAATAAAAATATTTTCCAGGTTTAAAGATAAGTTATCAGTTATAAAGGGAATAAAGCAAATTCTTCAAAGTTAAAGACAAAATCATAGAGTAGAAAATCTGGCAACCAGGTCCTTTACTCTTTTCCTCAATGAGTAAGATGGTTTCAGGATGGTCCAAGTATTTAATATGTGTCCACTAGAAAAAAAAAATTACATGTAGTTATCATTGACTATCTCTTTCCATTCTCTTATCCGTAATCATACCATGGCATATTAATATTCAAAGTGAAGAATCCTTCTGTACACCAAAACAACCAACCAGGAATATTGTTCTAATAATTAATTTAATTTCTTTAACCTATAAAAAACAAAATGATAAAAGTTGTTACATCACTTTATTATGAGATATATAACATATCACTCTAAGCTACTTTCATATCTTGATCAATATTCCATATAAACTTGACTCAACTTGTTAAGCACAATCAATCCAATAATGTATGGAGCATTAACAAGAA
>JADRCH010000140.1:3971667-3992738 GCA_019843965.1 Rhynchomys soricoides
GACTCTGTAGAAAGACCATCAAGCTTCACTGTGGGAATGAGACAGAGGAGAGGAAAAGTAAAACACTTGAGGAGACCACAGTGAAGAGTGAAAAGTAGGCCTTCACAGTGCTAGCAGATACTAGTGCAAGGAAGCCTTGGAAAGGTAGCAGTGTACCTGCAGGATCAGTGTGACTTGTAACAAATCACAAGTTTTACTAATAAATGAAGAATTGTCTGAAAATATGCTTGGTTGAGATTGTTTGGGAGACAGAAAAGAAGAAATTGTGTAGTCTGATCACTTAGGTTTTTTTCTGTAAACAATCATGAGAAAAATTAAATATATAATCATAAATCTACATTATTAGAGTATTATGAATATTAACCACTGTAACTACATGTATATTCCCCAAGAAAGTTCCTGAGATATATATTAACATATATATATATATATATACATATATATGTAAACACCAAATATGTGTGTGTGTGTGTTATATTGCCATTATTAGCAGAAAGACTTGTGAATAAGAATCAAGACATAATTTAGAGAAAATTATAGAAACAGTAACAGCAAATAGCATATTTAAGGACAGAAGCCATTGTCAAAGTGGACCCTAAAGCTGTTTTTATAGAAGGCTAAGGGAGAAATTATACAAGAAAAAAATGTAAAACCTTTTATAACTTCATTCCTGTACTCAGGGCCTGAGGCTAGATACTGGTGCCTTTTCAGAAGAGGATAGAAAAGCATCATGAAACTTGTTTTCAATTAAATAAAACACAGAAAAAATAATGAAGCACATATCAGTAGAATTATACAGATTTCTTACTTATGACTGACAAATCTCTGGGATATCAAAAAGGCAAATTTGGGCTCAGTGAAAAAATTGTCAGTTTGAAGGTCCCTTTTCACAAAAAAAATGATAAAATAACTAAATGACAAAATCATGTTCCTTTTAGTTTTGTGAATTAAATGGTTCATTACATTTGGACATGGGTAACAAGACTCCAGGAAACAAAAAGAACTACTTGAATCACAGAATCAAGCTATAAGAGAATGTGTGTGCACAAGGCCAAGGAAAGGAGACTCGTGGAAGGTTGAAGGCATCCTTTAGAACAGAGGCCCAGTCTAACTATAGAATCCATTTTCTTCAAAGCAGCCATGTTTTGACAAGTGAAATCCAATATCACTAGTAAGCTAAATTCATGCTTCCACTTGAACACATTGCATTTACTATGTACGCTATTCTTGAAAAGTATATAACAAAACCTATGCTATAATAGTCCCCATAATATAAGTTAACCAAAATGAATATTTTTAAGAAGCAAAAGGTTGCTTAGTCTACAGATTTTCTAGATAAATATTCTAATGTCTAAAAGTGAGGAACACCACTGAGAATTGGAATTTCAACCTTTTACTATAAAATCTTTTATGACTCTAACTAAATAGCAAATAGCATGGAGCTATTTATCACATTATAAAATTTTAATTCTTGTATGGTCCAATGACATTATTGTGTAAATATGCTGGGTTCTTTTTGTTACCTTACATGAACTGGAAACACCTAAGAAGAGCGAATCTTAACACAGGAATTATCTATACCAGATAGGTCTCTATATCTATGGGATATTTTCTTGTTAAATGATGTGAGGACATAGCCTACTGTGGGCAATACCATCCCTGGACAGTAAGAAAGGTAGTTAAACATAAGCATGAAAGCAATCTAGTAAGTTGTCTATGCTCCAGATTCCCACCTTGAGTCCTTGTTCTGGCTTCTCTGATTTCAACTGTAAGTTGAAATTGACCCTTTCCACACTGACTTTTGGGTCATGATATTTATTACAGTGACAGAAGCCAAGTACAGCTAAGTATGCAAGTTCCCCAAACTGGAGCAAATTCCTTCTTTGAACAATGGATTTACCCAAGTTAATGATGTGACAGTATCTTTGATTTTAGTGGATGAAATTCATCAAATAAATTTGATTTGCAATATTAATATTCCACATGTAAGCTTAAAATTGCCTTTTCCATTGCCCAATTCTTCTCATTTTGCATAATATTACCATCCACAGAATATCATAGTGATGGCTAAACATGTGTCAAGAATAACTACTGTGTCATGATTATTGCTTGTGGTTTACAAATCCCAAATTTCATCTCATCATTAGCTCACCCACCAGTGACCATAGCTACCTTATCACTTCTGTTTTATAACAGTTTCTGGTAAGATTAAGATTTTCCATTATGGAGGGAAACTTCTTAAAACAGGATGTTTGCAAGGTGACAAAACAACAGGATATTCTAAGGAGAGGTGAGATATTCCTTAAAAGCAGGAAGTAAACAACTCGAATAGTTTCAGGAAGTCCCTGAATCTGAATAGATTCATAAATCTTTCCATTCCAAAGAATATGTAAAGAGCAAGGCCTGCTGAATGTCATTCTCAGACAAGCTAAACAACAAAGAAGACTCTTAGACAAGTCCAATCACCCAGAAGAAACAAAAACAAGCCAAACTGTTTAGAAGATATAAAGACTAGATATGCTGCCTACAGGAGGAAGCTGAAAAGAATACTCTACAACCTGTTGAGCTGCTTGTAGGCTATGCAGTGTGCTCCAATTTTGGTGAGCTATAATCTAAACTGGAGTGGACTTGGTGACACAGCTATCTTTAAGTTATTTCTGCTTCTATACATACTGCCTAGCCTTATAAATAAAACCAATTAAAAATGACTGGACCACCAAGTTAGACTTTGGTGGTATCTGTTCTTTGGTCTGTAGTCAGTTCTCTATCTGAGGTGAGCAGTCATTTGTTCATGTGTTCCTGGTAAACGTCTATTACACAACTGTCTACTTACTGATTGTTCCATAATAGTGCTTCTACTTAATGAGATAAATGACTATAAACATTTATTCCTATATATACACAGTCATTGCACTAAGCACTGTTTTTATACTTATTTTCTCATGTCATCATTAGCTACATTAAAGAATATTTTCCCAATTTGTAAGTAAAGGAAATAAAACTGAAGCAGCTCTGTTAATGTCCCTTATATTGAAAGTCTAATAATTCATGGAACAAGTCCCTAAAATAGAAATATCTTACTCTAAAATGTTTGGCTATGGTAGAGATATTATATGAGAACTCCTAAAGAACATACTACAGATGATGGCACCCATCTTAAAGTGCCTTGTGTTCATTTTCTTTAACAATTTATCACTAACTTAGTGAATTAAAACAACTTAAATATATTAACTTACCATTTTGAAAATCAGTAATCCAAAATCATATCTACTAAACTCAGGTATCAGCAAGGTTATTTCATTCTTCTTGCTTTGAGAGCAACTAGATTAGGTGACTGCTCACACTCCCTAGCTTCTTCTCTGGCTCCAAAGTACACCACTCTTGTTCAACTTCTCTGCTACTTCTGACACTATCTAATTCTTTCTGAGGACCTTTATTGGTTACACTACATTCACCAAATAACCCAGGAAAATGCAATCATCCATAATTTCTTTTATGTACATGTGTATACATGTTCATATGTGTGTGTGTGCATGTACATGTGCGTGTGCTCACACACAGATACACATGTGTGCATGTGTATATGTGTGGTATTTTTTTTCAGCCCATCTTTACCTTACTTTGAGGTGTAGTCTCCTAGTTTACCTGTAACTATCAATTAGCTAGACAAACTGGTCAACAAACTCCAAGAATCCCCTTATATTCCCTCACAGTGCTAAATTACAGGCGCATACGGCCATACCTAGTTTTTACATGTCTTCCAGGGATTTCAACTTAGTCCCTGCTTGTGCTACAAAGACCACTGACTAGGTTATTCCCCTTCCCCCCAAAAAAACCAATGCCCAAATTCTTAAGCTAATCAAATATGCTATTTTGACTTAATTGTGAAATGTCTCCTGTACACTCACAAATGGAAGATGCAGTCCCCAGATATTGGTGCTACTTAAGAGGTTCTAAAACTGCTTTTACAGGGCTCCTAATTGGCAGACCTATGAATCTAGTGACAAGAGGGTTATAAGATGACTGTGTTTATAGCTGATAATTCTCTTTCTTGAGATGCTGATGTATGAAAAAATCATATCACAATGTGACAGCTACAGGCAAAGTCCCTCTGTAGACATGCATCTCTCCCATGATGGGCTGGACCTCCTACCACCTTTAAACACAGGCCATTATAATTCATTCCTAGGTTGCTTTTGTCATTGATTCTGTCACAATGATGAGAAATGTAACTAATTCATCTTCATAACTCCTTTTCAATGGATAGTAACATTCATAGATTCTGTGATTTAAAACTACCTCATATTTAGAGGTTATGATTCAGCCCACCAAGTGAATCTTCCTAATATCCAGATGAATTTAAAGTTATAGAGAAACACAATTATTTTGTGAATCATCTAAAGAAATTTAATATGATCTTCATAGTCATTGTAATGGCCTTAGAGTTATTGTGGGGATGTTGTGATTTATTCTTATCTTTCAAATTATAAAAATGTCTTTCCACGTATAAATAACATAAATAAATATATTACGATTGATAAAGCATGATTGTTTAAGGTGTAGCATTTCTCTGTATATAAAACAACAGCTTTCCTTCCAACTGATACTTATAAATGGGATAGGTATATTGGAAAAATAGCATTTCCATGCACTAAGGTTTCCTGTTACCTAGGCTGCTCTGTACTGTCATTCTTCTATTTCTATTCAAACACAAGGTATTATATTCATATTCAGCTGCATTAGCCACAGTCTCCAATACACTTGTTTATCTGATGCAAGGTTGATGTGGTATCAAGGAATTATATTTTTAGAATTAGAATTCCTTGTTATTGAACAAGAGTTATAACAACACCATCAAAGACTTTGTGTTTGACTGATACAAAGAGAAGAAAAACATTCTCCGAAACTAATATAAACTAGGGAAGATTCTGATAATGACTTCTCCACATGACATTTCATATTGCCAGGATTATGAACGGGTCTAGCATGCCAGAAATCTGTATCTTTAATTGGTCTTTATAACCATCTTCCCAACCTCTGAACCATATTAGCTAATAAAGGAGAACAGGGTTTGCATTATTTAGGGCCCAAGTAATTAGCAAGTCCATCTCCAGACAAAACCAATATGTTTTATTATTAGAAATGTCTAACCAACTCTATTAACTACATTTTTGCTCGGTAAAAAAAGTCACCCATCAAGTTGGCTGTCAGATATTTGCACAATGTCTTCTCATCAGAATTGTTGACAATGTACAGCAAACTCAATTTTAATTTGAATCTAAATAGTGGTTTCTACCAACTGGCTGCAAGTCATTAATGCCTTTATTTTCCTTTGGGAAAAAAGGAACTTGTTTATGTATCACAGACAACATTTAATTCTCCATATCTCATTCAGTCAATAGCAGCATTTGCTATCACATGTGCTCAAACTGAAAAGTGCTGACCACGAGGAAAAATAAATTAAAAGGAAATTAAATACTCTCTAACAGATGAGCAGAGTCAATTAGTTATGAACTTTCAAGAGGAAGAAAAGGAATCTCAGTGGTTCAGAATAAGCTTGTTTTGCTTCTCTACAGTGTGTGTATCTATGCACATTCACATATATGTCAAAAACACAGAAAGCTCTCAGACTTCCAGAATAGGCCAGTATTCTATAAAGCAGAACTTCTCACACTGATTCCCAGTTGGAGACCTCTTAACCTGAGAAATTTGTACAAAATCTAGAGCAAATACAAATATAATATATCTCAAACTTTTACAAATAATAAATCATATAGAAGTGTACTATAAAGTAATTATTGCGGTGCATATAATTTTAATATTTACTGAAGACAAAAGCAAATTTGCATACTAATGAGATGGATGTGATATTTAATTTCACATACAAAATTAAATTGTGGATGAATATTTGATACTGCAGTCCATGAGGATCTTCAGTGCTTCTCAGTTGATTGATATTTTAAATATGTAATCATCACTGAGAATGCCACTTTGTATAAATCTATAAAATGGCAGAAATATTTTTAGAACCATTTCAAAAATTTTAGAAATTCTATTTTAATCTAAAACCAAAATTAATTGACTTTTTTTCGTAATGAAACTTAAGTCAGAAACCAGAACAGCAATTTTAAATAGAAGATTCTAACAAAACACAGTCCAATTGTAAGTATACTTAATTATACTTAAATAATGAAAGTAAAAAACCTTTACTTTTCATAAATAACTTACATTGCTATCAAAGAATAAAATGCACATGCAAAGTTAAAACACTAGAATCTACAAGAGAGCAGAGTCACTTATGAACATGCAGCACTAGAAGCAGCTTTAGGTGACGTTCTTGGTGTGACAAAATGCACGTGCACTGTGGTCTCATGTTTGAGAGCTAAGGCTGGAAGAAGTTACATAATGCATAATGACTCAGAAACATGCTAGGTTGGCTATGTATTTGGTTAGAAATCAAATTTTCATCATTGTGAGTTCTGAACTATAACATAGTTCTTTTTAAGAAGCTGTGGAAAAACACAATTTTAGAAAAAAAAATAAATGTATTAGAGATCCATTTTTAGGAGCAACATAGCTGTGTATCCTTTGAATAAAAAGGCAAGTTTTTTTAATGTGTAAGACACCAATTCATTCCACCTCAAGAACTGGCTTCCAAGTAGAGGATATGATACAGAAGCAGCATGTTTGCCTGGAATGTTTAAAAACAAAGGATCCATCTCCAACTCTACAAAAGAAAAAGTTCTCATCTCCTTAAATGTGAAACCCTTAGCTAAATCCTAATGGAAGCTGATTGGTGTAAGACATGAACTTTTCCCCTTACTCATAAAATGTAATAGTCTTATTATGTAATTTTAAAGTTGTGGAAAGATATCAAGAGAACAATAACCTATGATTCACTTTCTCAAAAATAAATATAAAACTGGAGGAGCTGTTACCATTAAAGACATGAAGATACTTGCCAAATACAATTCCAATTTGACACGTACAAAACTGCTCCATAAAATATGTTTAAAACAACCCAGAAACTGTCAATGCAGGTGATGAGATAAACAAAAGAACTGTATTAGACAACATTTTATGTAAAAATCATATAGTTGTGCATTTTTTAGGCAAAAGGATGATAACTAACTTGAGTCAGCAGGCTTTCTCTGAATTACTTAATAAAGTGGCCAAGGTATATGTCAAAATATTGCATAAAGTCACAAATACCAACATGTCTGGTATTGTTAATGACACCTCCACACTTTTTTCACATATAAAATCTATGCCCCAAGTCCTTTAGTATTACCTTCTTATCCCCATTCCCTCTGTTGCACTGAAAATGTATTGTACAATGCTGTCTGAGAGCATGGGCTTTGGAGTCTCTGCTTCCAGCTTTGACTATACTACTTAAGAATTCTTATCTTTCCTTATTATCACCTAATATAATGAGGATTATTTTAGTAACTGTCTTTGGGACTTTAGAAAGGATTTAATGAGAAGGTACATGCACATATCAAATAATCAAAATAATCTATAAAGAATTTAGAAGAATCATTTGAAAATCAGTATCTCAGAATTGAGAGCAAAGGTTAAAGCATCACAAATTTCTCATTACACGTACTTTATGCTCCATGTGATGTGATCTTTAGAGAAGGCTGAAACCAGGAAGGGAATAAACTAAGAAAATATCAAAGTCCAAAGACTTGCTTTGGAAGCCAAAGAGAACCCATGCCTCATGAATGGGTATGTTTGTGTTCTTATAACAATATGTTAAAAATGGATATTAAATACATACAGTTTATATATTAGTTAAACAAATATACAAAAGTAGATCATTAAAAACCCTCCATAAAAAAACCCAGATAACATCAAATGCAAAGAAATAGTAAACCCAGGGATAAAGCATAACTCAGTACTTGCTTAGTATCTGTCAGACATTGGACTCAATTCTCAGTACCACATGGCTGGGGTTAGAGAGGAAATATTAGCTATTTAGATGAGTAAATGAGATCTTAAAATAGTATCAAAATACCTTTTAAGGATTATTGGTTATTTTAATACAAGTCCTAGACTTTTGAGAAGTAAGTATTTGGGGTTTTATTATTTAGAACTTCACTTCTCAACCTGTGGGTAGCAACTGCGTTGGGGGTCCAACAGCCATTTATCAGAGGTCTAATAACATTGGAAAACACAGATATTTATATTACTATTCACAAGAATAGCAAAATTAAAGTTATGAAGTAGCAATGACAATAATTTTATGGTAGGGGATTTACTACAGCATGAGGAACTGTAAGGGTCACAGTGTTAAGGTTGAGAACCACTTATCTAGAGCTCTTTTCTGGATCTCAGTCAGTCTACTTGGTGGTAGTTACTTTTGGATCTTCGTGTTACAATGCCTTAAGCATGACAGGTATAATTCCATTCTGGAGACTGAGGTATGGGGATCCTGCATTCATGGAAGACTGGTTTATAAAGCAAGACTTAATCTCAAAAATTAAAAACAAGCAAAAACAAACAAAGGAGGATCTGGGGTGTAGTCAAGTCCTTTCTTAGCATGCAAAAGGTGGTTGGCTGAATCATTAGCATGGAAACGTAAAATAAAGCAACTGAGGCAGAAAAGAAATAACACAATTCTTGGTCAACCCACAAATTAATTTTTCTGTTTTATTAAGTTCTTCCCTTTCTGATCACTCTATGGCTCTACCCATGCCCTATGGATGACATCATCATTCTGGTTGACTGACATTCTGAAGGTTTCAGGTATCTGTGAGTTCTAAATACCATTTCTTCCAATGATTTGACTGTATTTGTGTGTGTGTGTGTGTGTGTGTGTGTGTGTGTGTGTGGATGTGCGCATGCGCACGTGCATATGTGTCTGCATCTGCATCTTCATGTCCAGGGAGTCCTTCAAGCTGGCCCTGGCTCCTCTCCTTGCTTAGCATCCTGACTACCTCATAAGGTATCCAGCTCAAGCCCTCAGGGAGATCACCTTGGCTATCAGATATTTTGTGAGGACTACTGTCTTATACAAATTTCTTTCCAGTTATTGAGAATTGCTACTTCACAATGATTGGTTTTCTTCGTTTCCAGACAGAAAGTTAAATTAACCACTGTTGGTCCACTGGTCAGAAGGGTAATTCCACAGTACTTTAACTGAAGTGTCTTATGTTTTCATGAAATTTGATGAAACATTTTTTTCTTTCTGGAAAGTACAATCCCTGACTTCTTTGCAGAATAATTCAGCATCTCAGAAGAATAATGAAAAGCATAAAAAGTCTTCTGTTCTAGAATGTGAATTGAGTATCTGAGTAACCTTCTCATTTCATACATCTCCATAAAAGAGAAACCAAATATAAGCACCGAGAGATTATCGGTGGAGAAGAAGCCCCTGAAGTAGAACAGAAGGTTTGTGGATGTGTTTTACAGGATTATCTTCATCACCTCATTAAGTATAATTATATCCCATGATCCTTCTTATACTAGAGTTGTTAGTATACTCTAGGTGCTAGAGTTGATATCTAGGATTCCAACAAATATGAGCCTTGGGACTTGATCATCCTTCCTGATTGAATAGAATACAATGTATTGGTTACTTGTCAACTTCAGGACTTTGACTGCTTTTCTTAAATTTATTTCACTTACTGGTCAGAAAAGACAAATTCTGCCTTCTGTTTACTCAAACAACACAATACTTTTAAAATTGAATCAGTTAATATTCACATACAGGTTCAGGTTTTTAACCTGATAATGTTAACATTTTTATTTACTATATTACCATTCAATTTGAAGCCTCAAGAAATGGCCACTTGATTGCTACTTACTTTTAATATTTTAGTCACCAGAGGAGTCCAAAGTAATCAGAAAATCTACATGACTTTGTATATTTCTGGATTAGGTGGCTAATGTATAGGCTCAAAGTCCCCTGAGTTACCACATCAAACTCTGACCACCACCTTTGAGGTTCAAGCTTGAAGAGCTGAGTAGCTACACACAGGAGGTTCACTTCCCCTTTCTCTATTCTTCTCCAGTTTTCCCCTTCTTTCTTTTCTTATGCTCAGTGGTACATTTTAATTTGTACTTAATTTTGGCTTAAAAAGAGAGGACAGTATATTAATATTTAAAATTCTCCAATTAATATTTAAAATGAATAAAAATGTCCTAAATATTGACATTAATTGATTGCTGAAAAATCATCTTGACAGTCTTTGCTTATCATAATGTCTCCTGAACAATTGGCTGAAACATTTTTCTATAATTAAAAATATGAATATACAGGCAAAACAGTTCTGTTAATATTCTACATCTTTCATCTAATCAAAAGTCATCTTTTTCCAAATTTGCTGAAACATGGCATTAACTCATACATTTATTTCTTCTTCTATAAATCTTACTTAGCATGCTTCTTCTGAAATGTAGTAAAGTGGACCTTCTCTTGGGAAACCTTTAACAAATTATTTACTTATTTGCATTTGATGGAAGGCAATGTTTGCTTCTCATAAGTGGACACAGTGTAGGCTTTATTCTGTATAATGCCTTTATTGCTTTATGAGTATGTGTTAGTTTCACATGTACTTATTACTGCATTTCATTCAGTTTACTTCATTTGTACTCTTCCTCCAAGAACAATTATATTGTGTGTATTTTGTTTCTTTGTCAGCATTCAAAGAAATTTTCTGCTGTCTCCTCTTCATAATGGTCCTCAGCCTCTAAGATGCTAACTAGTCATGGATCAAGAATGTTCAGGAAAATTACTTATGTCTGTACCATATTTGTTACTGTCTTTTTCTAGTTATTATTACCTTTAAAAATCCTATGGAGCTGCTATTTCAACAGTACATAAATGTAGTGGGCAGTTTAAGAAACTCTGAAATGCCTTGTGACACTAGAAGTTGGGCATAGGTAATGTACATATCATATGTTGTTATACATATAAGGACTTGCATTCTGTAGATAGTGCTTTAGATGCCCCAGAACAAACTTTCTGTGAATGCCTTAAGAAACAGTACTTTCAAGGCAAGGAATACAGGAAATCCAAAGGCTTACCTGAGCCAAAAAAAAATTGGAAAAATATATTCTGTATTTCTAACAGTTCCAAGTTCTATTATTATTTTCTAAAAATACCTGCATTTATTTCCAAACATGTATTTAGCTAAATATAACTATCTGGTTGACCATTTAGAACAGTGAAGAATCAGTATATTTTCTGCCCAGTATCTCTGCATATATAACTCCTGTTTTATTCTAACTGAATTTACTCTTGAGGGAGAAACATACATTGCCCTCATGTGACTTTCACCATTTTGAGTGTGTGTGTAACAGACAAAAATGGTGAAAGTTTTATTAAGCTTTACAAGCATTATATTTGTGACACTAAAATACAGTGAATATTTCTTTCTTTCAAGAAGTGATCTCTTAGTACTTTTTTTTTTTCATTGTTGTTGTTTTGCTTTTTTTTTTCTTTTGAAGTTATGGAGTTCTGTGATTATTTAAGTACTTCATGAATTCACACTTTTTGACCCTGGTCATAGAAAGTTGCCTTCTTCTCCTTCACCATGTTATTTTACCAAAGTGTTCAGTGTATTCTGGGCAAGATAGTTATTATATCGATCTCACTGAGTTCTTCTAAAAGCAACCAGAAGCTTTCATTCTTACACAGTTCCTCTGTTTCCAGCATGACATTATTAAAGAAATGGCATCAAGGATGTTGACCCATGGTCTTGGACAGTGAGATAAATCATCAATGACCTCATGACTCTAGGGTGCACAATTTCTAGCAACTGCTCCACTAGAGACTACACTGATAAATTAACCACTGTACATACAACCTCTTTCTGAATTAAATTCCACATTTTCAGCAGTGCCACATTAGAAGCTCATAGATCAGCTGCTCTGTAACAGCAGCTATCAAGGCGCCACTGTTATTTTGCAAAAGGATCAGATGGCTTCTTTCTGGAGAAAGGGTTTTCAATGCTTCAGGAGCTCAGGTAGCATCTTAAGGATGAACGCATTCATGGCCTTCTGGATCTAATGATCTAGTCCAATTCAGTTTTTCCTACTTGACAGAGTTGAAGTTAAAGCATTGACTTTTGAGATAGTCATGAGCTATCTCAGCCTGGGAAGGACCGCTGTGTCAACGGCTTGTCTGAGACATTGGCAGTCTGCAGTGAGGTACCTTAAGGACCAACAGGTATTAGCAAAAATTTTGCACAGAGAGATAAAAAGTAGGCAAGTAGCATGTGATGGTTAATCTGGTTGCCAATTTAGCATACCTGGGAAGAAGGGACCTCAACTGAAGAATTTCCTCTTAAATGTGAACATGTTGGCATTGTCTATAAAAAAAAAAATCTTTTAAATTCGTAATTGATATAATTGGGTCCAGCCCACACTGTGTAGTATCCTCCCAAGGTGGTGGCCTAGGGCTATATACAAAAGTTAGTTGAACATAAGCCATGGAGACAAAAAGTCAGAAAACAGTATTCCTCTATGGTTTATGCTTCAGTTATTATTTCTTGGTTCCTGTCTTGAGTTTCTACCTCTCCTTTCCTCAATAATACACTATGATGAAGACAAATAAGCCAAATAAATATATCTTCCCCAGATTGCTTTCAGCAGTGATATTGATCACAGAAACAGAAAGCAAACTAAAACACTACATTTACTTCATCACTTGTTCAAAAAGCAGGTATTCCTTTTTGTGCAAATTCCACAAGGTCTATATGAAATATAAGATATGTGGCTGTCAACAGAAGAATCAGCTGGTATAATGGAGCGTTTCTTGAGATATTGCTGTTTCTGAATTTTGGCTCTCATATGCTTTCATTTGGGGAAAGCAGATGCTAATAGTTATATGGTACCCCTTTCATAGTGGCTTCTTTTTGTTCATAGGTCCCACAATCAATGTTTGTCAGTGTCTAGGATGAACTTAAAGTGGAACAAACAGGAGTCTTAAGAAATCCACCAGCCTCATAATAAGCACAGCTTCATTAAGAAATATTAGAGGAGGACACCTTTACAAGGACAGCATTTTTCTGGCTGCATGAGAGGCTAAGAAAACAGGACTGGGTATGAGAGCAGTTCATACCTTTGGTTATTACAACCAAACTGAAGGTCCCCACTTAAATTGTAGTTCAGAAGCCAGGTGAGCATACCAGGAGATAATATTTATGCTCTTTGAGATCTGGTCATTGTGTTGGGTCTCTCATGTGGCTTTGATTGAGCTTTTGCCTAAGTATTTAAGAAAGAAAAAAATCTGTGAGCAGAAAGTTCTTTATAAAGCTTATTTTAGCTGGGCTGCCTTCTATGCTCTTCCAAAGATCTACTAAATTGTGCTTGCTTTCCTAAAATAGAGCACAATATGCCTTCATCCAAATTCCTGTGGTCTATTCTTTATATATATTTCAAGATGCTTTTATTCTTCTTTATTTTCATGCTAAGTAATCCTCCTAGGGTTAACTATTGAGTGCTTAAGAGCAACAGCAATGCCATTTTGCTTCTGTGTATGCCACACATTACTCCATATCTTAGATAGTGCTCAGTAAATATTCACTGGTTTAACTGAAGTGAATTTGGTACACTTCTACCTCAGCATGTGAATAAGTTTCTGATTTATAATGAGAATCACTGGGAAATATTTCAGCTAACCTTGCTGAATTTATCCATTCCATTAAATGAAAGTCAACCATGCAGTAACCAAGTACGTACTTATTATTTTTTTCTATAGAGTTAGAAAGTTTAGATTTTCATTTAATGATAAAGATCAAAAACAAAGGAAACTATCAGCAGTAATAGTTCCCATTACACTGAATGAAATCATTTGGCTTTTAATAAGGGGTAAGCCACATTGCAATCCTAAAAACATAATGGAAAACTGAAACTATTTGCTGTACATCTACCTGATGACATAAACAATGAAAAGAAAGGCTATCAAGTAATCCTATTGTCAAAAGTGAGGATAATTAATCAAGCTAATCACAAGAAATAAAAACAAATTTTCATTTTAAGCAAATAGCATGAATCATAGTTACTATCTAGGAAGAAACAAAACTAACAAACTAACAATAGCAAAAACAGAAAAGCCTTTTACAGGAATTAATTTCTTCGCTTCTCTGTTTAGTTGATTGTCATGTATTTGGTATAAATAGATAAGCCCTTGATTGACATAGTTCAGTTCTATCAAATCCAATTTACAATATTTTATCTTTTGTGTTTGAAATCTAAAACAATTTGAAAAATGACTATTATGAGCAAATTTTGGAAAACTGGGAATTTTTCTAGCTCTTGCTGGGAAAGGCATCTAGAATGAGAATGGAATGCATATGGCCACTTGTTGTGCTCACTGCTACTCTTTCAGCATCACAACCTTGTCCATGTTGGTTCCCAGTATCCCTTATCTTTTGTACCATTTGACATGGTTAGGTTTTATACCTCGCCAGATAATGTGAACAGAATTCAACAATTGAGGCTTTTCCATGAGGGAGAATTTTAGAGACCTAAATCTAAGTCTATGTGATCTGGCTGTATTACCGACATGACCTGAGAACACACCTCTAATCCTCTGGATAGAATCCTTTTACATATACCTTTACTCCCAGACAATGATGTCTAGGACAAAGTGACAAAACACAGAATTTGTCAAATACATTCAACTCTCAGGAGAAAAGCTATTTAAGAACAGAGCAGGGAGAGAGAGAGAATTCAGTTCATCAGTTCAGACAGTTCCATCAGTTCAGGTAGTGATCTGGGAGTCGATACAGTGAGTACAGTACGGTGGAGATGCGTTCCTGTGTGAGTTCATGCAGTTCAGTGCAGGTCAGAGGAAGCAACTGAAGCCAAAGACTAAGAAAGAGCCAGAAGATTAAAACAAATTGCCAGAGTTAAAGACCAAACAACGCAATTCAGTGAGAAGCTGAGAGAATCCACATTGAAAGAGTTTTGAGAGGAGTTTGAGTCACAACAGCTAAGTTGAACCAGCCAACCAGAGTTCAGAAGAAACTAGAAAGGGCGAGTTTATTCAGCAGTAAGCCTCCTAAATAACAATTGCACCTGGCAGATAAAACTTACTTTTACAGAGAATATCATGATTTCTGTATTGATTAATTTTTGTTGTCGACTTGCGACAACCTAGGATCATCTGGTAAGCGATTGTTAGTGAGATGTTGTTTAGATCAAGATAGCCTGTGGACATTTCTAGAAGTATTTTCTTGATTTTCCTTGTTGCTATTGGAAAACACACCCTGAAAATGGGTAGTACATTTTTTTACTTATGGGTACTTGTATAGGAGTAGAGAAAACTACCTGAGCACTAAGCCTGCATGTATTATTCTCTCTTCCCTTAGCTATGGAGATCACTAGATACATTAGATTTCCACCTTGACTTATCCCCAAGCAATGGACTGAAAATATCCATTTGAACTAAATACCTGATGTACTAAACAGTTTGCTCAGTAATGATTTCAGGGCACTGAATTTTATGGCTGTTTATCCCAGCACTTCTTTCAAAGAGTTTTAATAACTGTAATAAGACTTAAAAGCTACTGAATCCCTAATGTTATTGAAATCTAATTCATAGACAAAGACTCTGGACCACATCAAGTCAGATTCAAGATGACACAGCTGCTGAAAGAGGATTTTCAGCACAAAGCTACACTGTTATAAAGAGGATCATTTTCCAGCCAGGACTTTAACACTCATTTGCCCATCATCAAACCTCCAGTAAGCATAGAACAAGCAGTTTTCATTAGAAACTTCTAAGTTTTAAACAGTGCTATTTTTTCTAGTTGCGTATTTAACTAGTAGTCAGAAAATGTGCATTTCTCTGGCCTAGAAATTAACGACAATGCTGAGGTTTGTTTTTTAAAAAAGAGAAGTAGATACAGTGAAAATGGTTAAGATATTTCTGATGTCATCCAGGCATACAGGTAATGAATAATAATTTTCTTAATAGTATAATATTTTTAGAAGAACGAATTTAAATGACAAGTTAATTAGAGGTCTCAGTCTGCCAACTGGGTGTGAGGTCTGGAATGAGTACTACAGTCTAGTCTGAGTCAAGAGAAATGCTGGAACTGTTGGCAATGAGAAGAGGAAAGTCTGAGAATGTTAACAGTGGTTGGTGAACATGTTATCTATGAGCTGTTTTTCCTTCACTATCTCACTTGGACTGACAGAAAACTTCTTGAAATGCAATATTTAGTTATGAAAATAACAGCAATTGTTTGAGTTGATGTGCTGTATTAAAAGCTCATCTGGTTCCACATCCTGCTATTTACCAAACAGGACAGAGGGAAAATTATTTCACATCTTTTCAGTGATATAACATGCTACTAGGACATGCAGAAAGATCATAAGGAAAAAAGTAGCTTGTATATGGAGCATTGCCATGTACTAGATAGGGAAATAAAAACAGGGTTATATTTCTATAACTAGGATATCACACACAGAATGTATGGTACTGACTTCTTTCACATTCAGAACATTCTCAAATATAGCATGGGTTAATATCTCAGCTCTACTATTTACCTTATTTTTCATACTGAACAATTTATTTAGATTTCCTGTGCCTCCTGATTAAAATAGAAATTGTGATAATACTCAGCTCATAAATGTGTAGCAATAATTATGGTACTACAAATTTCTGTAAATGCTTGAAAAAGTACATTATCTACATAATAGCTGGCTGTGATGAACTAAATGATAAATAGCAATATTGTTATAATGCTGATCTAGTCATCAATTTAATAATATATATTACTTAGCCATCTTATGATCATACTGTATTCTGTCATAGATCTATTGATTCACTAAATCATACATAGAAATAGAATGATTCAGTGTTCATAAGCATAATATTTAAAAATATTCACAATCATTCCATTAAAATAACAATTTTTGTTATTATATAATTTATATATTTGTTATTTATTGAGTGTAGTACAAACATAAAATGTTGGCTTATTGTTTCGTAAGTATGTTCAAAATGTGATCTTTATGTCTATTGAACACAAAAAATATTTTATCATTTATTTCTTTCTTCAAAGTGCTTGTCTTTTAAAATTGTATGTCTTTGTATTACCTCTGTTCTTTTGTTTTAAATTTTGATATAATTAGATCATGTTCTCTTTCCATTTCCTGACTCCAAATTTTTCAATAACCACTTCTTGCTGTGTCTTCTTACGTAGTATGAGGAAACTAGTCCTGTATGTTAAAGCTTAATTTAAACATGACGACTTTTAATACTCTTCTATTGTGCACAGTGTCTATCTTAAATATTTCTATAGGGAAGGCAATTGTTCTTTGACAAATATTTATTATAGTGAAAAGTGCTGAGGTTACAAAATGTTTTAAACTATGATCACGTGAAAATTCTTTCAGTACATATATTTCTGATGCAATGGCATTTGTTAACTGACATTCTCTCAAACAAGTCTCCTTTTTTCACACACTATACATCTTTTTGACTGTCTTTCTCAGTTTGCATCTACTCATAATTAATCTCTGGGTTCACTAATAGGCCTCTCCTGCATGTTCTCTTAGCTAAGAAAACAAGTCCTCAAGAGTGTAACATCATAGACAGCGAACAAAGGCTCTACATTCCACTCTCAGTATTAGAGTGCACTGATGTGATCCTCAGGGGCCAAGCTTCTTAGCAACAGAAAGGAAGGATTTACAACCCTCCAGCTTCCTCAGCTACCATAGCTCTTGAAGGCTTTCAAGAGCTGACCTTCTTAGCAGAGGGCTGGATTCTTTTAATGCGCTCACTTTCAAAAGGTAGCATACCTGTTTTTCCAGTGTGATGTGAATGCTATTAAAAGGGAGTTTCCATGGATACAGACATCAGTGGGAATGAAACAGGATTGTCCTCTTTTCAGACTCATTGTTCCAAATATTCCTAAAGCTTAGATCATGTCATCTTTTTAATTCACCTTTTGCATGGCTAGCTGCTTATTTACGAAGTACTGTAGATGGTAATTAATGCCTTTCATAAAGGGCAGGTTCATGCACCAAGTAAATGTGAGAGATGTTGTAACATGTACATGGAGAAATGGTCAGTTAATTAGAAAGTGTTCAGAAAGTGTGAATTTTATTTTTATGGCTGTTTCATCAATGACATGAAAGAGTAGCTACTAATAAGAAATGACATCTAGTTTCCTTAAGTAACAGAATTTGTCAAATTAAAACTTTGATGTGAATTAGAAATTATATCACAATAGCTTTACACAGTCTCTCTCCACATCCCTCCTCATAATCTATGTAAGGAGACCCCAAGTGTTCATAGTGACCTATAGTTACACATGTCTTGAATGAAATGATTAGTATGTATAAACAGTTCCCTGTTAAGATCTAATTTTTAATATCAAATGTAAAAACAAAATCAATTCATTTGATGAATTTATTATAGGCACAGCATAAGGTTTAACCTTGAGACTCCTAGGTTAAAGAGTATGCTAACTTTCTCTGGAGAATTCATGTGTTGTATCACGAGTGGCCATTGAGGATATAAAACTTTGCCAGAGAATATACCTACCTTTAACAAAAGAATATGTCTAAGCCATCTGTAAATAGACAAGAATAAATTAATGCCCTTACCTGGGAGGAAGGGAGAGAATTACCTAAATAAGGAAAGAATTAGTAAAGCACTCTTCTGAACTAGCTTTTATACAGCTGCAGCTTTTTACACTCTGCAGACTCATGTCCAAATTAACAATTAATAACTTTTCAGAAGATGAGACAAACTCAATCTTGTTTCAAATTACTTCATTTTACTTGATGTTTAAAAAGTTAAAGAATCCAAATATCACTATTTTTATTGTGTTTATGAAAATCACATTTTCTATATAGAAGGTTGTTTATAATAATATTTTTACAGAAATATGCATTTAATTCTAAGAAGTAACTTAGATACTCTATGACAGCTTACTAATTTATGAATCGATATCTATCAGTTTAACACAGAAATCAATGTTGTTGGTTTTTTCCATGTGTTTGCTTTACCTTTCTGCTTTGCTGATGAAAAGATGAGAATTTCAATTCATCGTAGAGAAGACCTAATACTATACTGATTTTGCGAAGGTTAACTCTAAAACAATGAAAAGATTACAAGGAAAGCATGTGATCCTTCTGAAATCAAAGATAAGAGTGTGATTGGTGGATTTCTAATTATCTTTGGGCAATTAGTACTTCCCCTCATGATAGATGCATGTAAAAAACTAGATTAAAGCTTTAAATGGTTTCTAAGCACCATATAGCAAACCATCAGACACTAACTGAAACCAGAATAATGTTTTCTTTAAGAAATAAACTTTATTTCATTAAATTAATGTTAACCATCAATTTTTAAATACCTTTAAAAGAAATATTTTACGATGTTTTATTCACTGTTGATATTTTCATATTCTTCTGAACAAAATAAAGAAAAAAAATACATTCGTTTATGGCTTTAAATATCCACATTTTAGCCCAAACCTTGAAAGGAAAGCAAGGCATTAAAAAAAAATAAAACCTACTTCTGGTACCATAAATAGATTTTAGGAAGAATGAGCAATTTGTTAGATTTATTGCTTGCACTCACTCACATAAAGGAAGTTATAAGGCATTCTATAAAGAAAGATAAAAATGAAGCCTGGTGGTAGAGACTGTTATTGTTGTAAACTAGCCAAAAGAGGGATGTGTGACCCAGGAATAAAAAAATCAAAACTGTTACTTTATCTTTTCTCTCACCTCCATATGTCTTGTCTTTGAAGTCTCTCTGGGTATTTTTCATTGTTTTATTTTCAGCCTTGTGAAAGCAGTCCTATTGTTTAGTAAGCAGAATTAGGCTCGTTCATGTTTATAGAGTCAATGGCTGACAAACAGTAAGGTCAATGTCTATCCCATCCTAGAAAAATTGAGGTTAGAGCAGGTGAAATTATCATCCTGTTTTGTTTTTATGGCTCTAATAGAATCCCCGTGAGTCCCTGACCTCTGCTGCCAGGCATGTCTTCCTCTCATGGCAATGTGTAACCTTTGACACTCAATTAAAACAGGAAATAAGGCAAAGGATATGTCAATATGTGTGTTTGGCCAATGCACACCTTTGAAATAAATTCTAAGGGGTTTTCAAAGAAGTTATAACCTTCATTCATCAGGCATAGAAAATAAAGAAATAAATAAAAAGCATTTTTTTAAAAGAAAATAAAGCTCATAGAAAGAAACCAAACACCAAACAAGCACATTTTATCTTCTTTCTGATCCTAAGGTGTGTGTACTAAATTATCTTCTACAGTAACCGTCCATAGTCCTATATTGTGACGATGGAGATGGTGTGCTAGAGATGCCTGGCTGCATGCCAAAAGATAGCAGCTTTAGGTAGATTGGTATTGAACAGTTATGTCTTTACAGTTTGTAAACTTATTTCTGAACAATAGAAACAGGGTGTTTTGTTTCATATAGAGGCAGAGCAGTTCTCATGTTGTGCAGCTATTTCTTCTAGACAGATGATTTGAAAGGCTCTTAAGAAACGTGTAAGATGACACAGTTAGATGTTTAAAAACTCAATGAATGAATGAAAACCCAGTCACTAGGGTAAAGGATAACAACTGAACTGTCACCGATACCCATTGAGAAAGGGAAAATCAGTGTTCATCAATAGAGTGACACTGAGCATATCAACCACTACAGGGCAGGCCTCATGGTCAGTAGTTTATCAACACTCAACATATAATTGGACTTTACAGGATTTTTGTTGTTGTGTGGTTCATTGTTTGTGTGTGAGTGTATGTGTGAATTTTTATTTAGCTACAGATTTTTTTTATTGTGGTTTTGTTTTCTTGATGGGGGCCTTTTTTGTTGTATTGGTTTTTGTTTCTTTTTTGGAGAAATACTTTACTGGGTAAGAAATAGGAGAAGATCTGGAAGGACATGGGGAGGTGTATGATCGAAATGTATCTGAATTTACAATAATTTAAATTTTAAGTAATGAAAAAGTAATAAAATAATAACAATAATGATGATAATAATAAAGATGATGATTAATAATACTAGAAAGAGGAGGAAGAGAAGGAAGAAGAAGAAGAAGAAGAAGAAGAAGAAGAAGAAGAAGAAGAAGA